>VBVQ01000605.1:0-52783 GCA_011636635.1 Tetramorium simillimum
GTTTAAATTAAAATCAATAACAAATATAACTAAATGCTTCTTTAATATTAATAGACGTAATATTTTAGAATAAAAAAATAATTTTCTTGCAAATATATTGAAAAGAATCATTTATTAGAACTAAATAAAAATTTCTTGCAAATAGCAAATTTTTTTTCTGTGTACATATTAAGATTAACAAGATACTTTTATTACTATTATTTTAATAATGTAACTATTATTGTACGCGTTTCAGAGTTAAATTTAATATATTTGTCCACCTTTTTTCTGAGTGTATGTACCTGACGTAAATATATATCGATTGGAACGTGAGATTAAAAATAATTGAATTTCAAAAATAATGAAATAATATTGTCGAGATTTTTTTGTAAAATATATATTCGCAGATAATCATTTAAAATTTTATTATTAACTCAGAGTGCTGAATACCGACTGTTGAGTGACATCTTTAATTTAATGGCTAATTCGGAATGTTAATACATTTTACATATGTATAACGTGTTACTATCAGCTATTTCTTATACCATATTTGCTTTTTTTCTCTTCTTCTTTCTTCGTCACCTGTCTACTTTGTCTCAGATGAGAATAGTGGAAGCCAATGCAGCGAAAAAAAACCGAATAAATCCATCGCCTTATATGGCGACCGAAAGTTAAAGGTAAGTGACCAGCTGCACTGAAACGTGGACCATCTTATACACGCGCCACGTGTCTCTCTCTCTCTTTCTTTCACGCTTTCGTGCATGCGTCTACTTCCACGAGATGGTTGTCAGTTCTCTATGCTCATTCTCGCTTCAGCGAAATCTGCATCTCTCGTCCTCTTTACCTTATCTTTGCCCTCTCTCGCTGCCCCTCGCGTGAACCAAACTCCCTGCGACGCTGGGATGAGAGTGCGTACGTGGCCGCGGGCACGTTTGTACGCACAACGCTTCGCAGTTGGCGCGTACGTGATGCATTCGCGCCTGCATCGAGTGCCGAAGCGTCCGCATTCAGATGCATTCGTCCCCGGAATTTCAATTCGGCCACCACATGCGCGATCGAGTTGGTGAACTCGGCAAGCATAAGCGCGAGAAATTATCAGTTTCGTGAGAAAAAAATCATTCAAAAAATTTTCACTCCGCGTCTCAATTACAATTTAGTCTCTTGATCGGTTTTATTTACGCAACACGATTTTATTCTTTTTACTTGCAGCAATTTTCGAATATAATATTCAATTTATTGGTTTTAAATCAATACTGTACAGTTAGATTAATATTGTTAAAGCAGTGTTTATACGATACAGGAATATATTTAATTAAAATCATATATTAAAAGGGCTATTTGGATACGCTGAATGTATGCGTAAAAGAGAAACATTTTTCCATGACTATAAAAATCATAAAAAAAAGTCTAATTATATTTAAAAGTTTTACAGCATTCTGTATATTATATTCTTTTTTTTTTTTTTTTCAAAATTAACTTTCGGTCCTTTTACTTTGATCTCTCCCACTGGTATGTATTTCGAACTAAAATTCGTTCTAGAAAACCGCCGTACCACTTACTTTGCATTTCCGTTTACGTCACATTTCTCCTACATTAATTATACATATATTCATTCGCGTATAATATACATATAATATAAAATATACTATAAAACTGACTAGTGCGGTTTCAACGTGGCCAAAGATCGACGGTCACCTGAAAAGGGCGCAGATCAGACGGACCGCAACTTAATTCGTAGATTATTCGATCAGAGTTCGCTCTTGACTAGCAAAGTTCTCTTCGAGAAACTACTTGCGTCTGCTGGTGATTGCGAATGTGCTCGAGAAACGCGAACAAACGTTTCGCGCACGCGAATTAATTTGGGCGCCGGGGAACCGAAATGCATTCTTAGAATCGTCAGTTCTTCCGTCGTAAAATCCGCGCGCGGTCGCCCATATCGTACGATTTATTTCCCTCGGCGACCGCAATATTCCTACCGCCACGACCGGCGGACTAAAGGAACAGTCAGACGAGAGCTATGGATCCCCGTACCTAGTTTCCTCCGCGAAACTTTAATTTCTCACGACCCCGCGAAAGTCTCGACGGCGCCGTCTCTCTACGGCGCGGCGCGGCGGGATGTGTGCGGTTGTAACCGAAAACTTTTTACAACGGCAATAGCGCACTACGGTGTAAACGTCTACGTTTGCGATGAGCCTTTGGAGCACCAAGTATATCTTTTGTCATATGTTAGAAAAATACCAGGATAGAATGACGGTAAATTATTAATAAATACACAAAATATTCATGTGTTTAGAATACACTATACGGATTAAGCGGATTAACCGGATTACGTACCTACATTATTGTCGTATCGATCGATTTGGTTCATCAGCTTAATATTTCACTGAAACGTTCTACACGAGCGTAATGGTATGGGAAGTACGAAAACGTTTTTCATACTGAATTTTTTACGGCAACGGATAAAAACTATCCGGGCAGACGAATAATAAACTAGATATACAACGGCAGAAAACTAATGGATTTTAAAGCGAGCATTTAAATGAAACCATTCATTTATACTTTTATTCGCGTTTATTTATTAAATAATGGCAATTAAAAACACCACGCATTCACCGCGGTAAAAAAAAGTGCAGTGTGCATAGTATTCATCAAAAAGTACAATCGGTTCAATTCGAAATGTAGAGTGACTGCAGCGTCGAGATTTCGTCGTCTTTTCATCCACGTTAGCCCGTTGAATTAATTTTGTCTGTTGGCACGATTATCGTATTCGATCGTTTACCGCCGTTTATTATAATCGCTATTAAAATCCATCTCCATCTCGGCGTGGCTCGCGACATGTTTGCTCGAATTAGCATTATTATTTCCTGACGCTTTTTTCTGTCCCCGCCGTTGACAATTACGGATTACAAGCGATAAATTAAAGCTCGACTTAATTACGAGCTTGCGTGTCATACCGACTCGCGCGAACGTAGCACGGCATGCGTTAAGGGCGTGCAAGGGAGGGGAAGAGTACAAAGAGAAGGGTGAAAAAGGGGGGGGGAGAAGGAGAAGGAGAGGGGTAAAGCAGCGGCTGCCTACGTTGAAGCGCTGTTTGCAGAATTTTTTTTCCTCTCATCTAGCTGGATTAATGCGTAAACCGAGCACCTCATGAAGAAACGGCGGGCCGTGCCGCGTGACAAATAGTCGTCGGACGCGAGTTGATTCGAGTACCGTCCTTTTTTTCTCCCTTCTCCTCTCCTCTCTCTCTCTCTCTCTCTCTTTCTCTCGTTTGCATCGCAACCCTCGCTACTTCACGTCGCAACGCTTTGGCGCGAATGGCGGGCAAGAGAGAAAGAGAGAGAGAGAGAGAGACGAGATTTCGTTTCGCGAGAGGGAAACAAGCGCTTATTAGCAACGACAGTGACCAGTCCGGATGCTTATCCGGCTGAAAAATCGCGTCTCTCGCGCACGAACCTCCGAGCTTCTCTCTCTCGCGGTTTCCTGTTTTTCATAATTTCCGCGTTGTCACCAATTAAATCTTGGCACTTGCAAAATTGGTCTGCGCTTTTTACACCGCGCACCGCGGCTATACCGCTTTTGTGTATTTAAAGCGAGAGGTACAAGTGCGCTGTGGAATAAAGGGGAAATAAAAATATATAAGCACTTTAGGCGCGTTTTTTGCGAAGAAAAAGGAAGGGAATGCGGGCACGGAAAACACGGCGAGAGCTAATTTCGGGTGGTTTCCCATGCACGGGAGGTCCGCGGGCGCGCACATACTCGTAATGAGATGACCGCAAATAACGGTCCGGCGGAACTTTGACATTTACCGAAATGGAAGATTGATATACGCGAGCGCGCGTGTGGATGTATGTACGTGGGGTACGTCGTCAAAATCGACGAAACCACGTGAATCTTTCAGTGGGGGGGTTATATTCTTCGCGCGCGAGAGCGATCGGTGCATCGAAACATCGCGTCGCTCTAAATATCATTCGCGGTTAGTGGCATGGCTGTGGATAGTCACATACGCGCCGAGTGCATCGACCCCGAGGATAAATCGAGAACGGCGGGATGAGTGGCTGAATAATTTCTGGCTGTCTCGGAGACATTGTTGGCAGCGTGCGCTCGTGAAAAATGCACGGCGATATCACGATTGTCAGATGTTCGTACGCTCATACCGCTCATATTAAGGCAAGGGCAAAAGGAGGAAAACTGTCAATCTCGCGTGGTTGCTTTATTTGGAAAATGGGTTATATCCGTGTTATCGACTCGAGTGTCTCACAATCAGTTTACGAATTTTCTGAACGTTACATTCACTCCGTACTCCGTATCGGAAACGGTTTATTTTGTTTCATTGATACTTTACATGCACATTTTGAAAAGTCGAATGAACAGAAAGTGCATTGTAATCGAATCGACATAGCGATATAAATTAAAATATACATTTCAGTGTCGTGCGAATTTTAAAAATAAAGATTTATTCCACTTGCCGCAACATGTGTTTAAACTTTTTCCCTCCCTCTCTCACAATCAGCCCAGGATGACCAGAACAGTCATCCTTTCATCTCTAAATGGATTGCTTACCGGAGTTAATTGAATGCTCGTTGCTGCATCTGATTATGCGCGTAGACCATCCCGAAGTTGCCATTTGCAGGCCACTACGTGTATATACATCACTCGGCGGACGTATATGTACGTCAGTCGTATCCTGCCTGCCCTGCGGCAGGATCCGTTTAGCGTTCATTGTCCTGCGACGCTCGCGGAAATGAACATTCCACGATCGACTGTTTACCACGCGCGTCTCTGTTACGACGGATGTCATGCTAACACGCGATTACGGTGGACAAGACCGACATTAATTGACTAATGATCTGCGCGTCTGCAAAAATCATTGGGCACGATGTCATAGATTAATCAACGTTACAACCGCTACGATTCGCTACGATTCGCTACGATTCGCTACGTTAGAGAACTCCTACCGTTGGGAGAATGGACATTTTTCAACGTTATACAAACATTTACATATGCAATTGTATTAACATCCGTGTATAAAATATCCAACAGATTTCCAATTTACATTGCTTTCCACTTAAAAAAATTTCCAGATTTTTATCAAAGCGAAATTGCGATATTAACTCTTCGTTGAGAGAAATTTAAACCATGTAACCAAAAATTTTTCAATTATTAATTAAATATGTATTTAATTTGAGCGAAAATATCTGATTCTTTATTGATTTTTTATTGTTAAATTTTTTTCCGCTTAAACTTAAATCTTTCCGTAAGTGTAAATATGTTTATTAAATAAGAAACATTTTTTTTCATAAATTAGAAAAAATTTTATGACGTACAATGTACATAAAACGTAATGAGAGATGGTCTACCTAAATTCAAGTGCCGATATTGAGTACATGTTTTTCATTAATGGTTGTTGAAATAATAACTGCAAAAATACAAAATCATTTATATAATTAATAATAGTTACATGTAACGAGAGAACACATTTTCGATACATTCCAAATTTTCTGCGAGCACAATTTAATTGAAAAAAAAAGTCAATAAAATGTATATAATTAAAAAAAATTAGCTCATAAAAATTCTTGGATATTCTATTAGGCAAACAATTTCCAGAAAAATTAATTAATGGTGAAACGGGAAATTTTTTACTTATTAATTCGAGAGAGAGATAGGAAAAAATTAATCAGAAAAGATAGAATATAATAGATACGCGTAGAGGTTTTTATTCCAAGGGGCAGACGAATTAAATCGGACAGATCATACGCGCACACTATCAACGTCTATAATTCGCCGTTTCGCCTGTGGCGGGTAATGTTACGGCTACTTTACAGATTGCATATGGATGAAGCGGGGAGTAGCGTACGCGGTAGAAAGCACGCTGCTTTCCATGTGGCGGATGGACAGATGTCCCGACCGGGCATGTATGCGGTACACGAGAAAACGAAACAGAAGCGACGACGGAGATAATAAAACCATTAGGATCAAACGTTACGCGCCGTTTTCGTTCGTAATAAATGATACTCGCGGAAGAAAATATGGCAACACGCCACGCAATATTTTACCGGCGTAAAATCCGGCACCGCACGCTATCAATCATACTTTCGAAGACTTTCAGTTGAAACGTCGCGCTCTCTTTATCTTTTTTAAAAACAAATAATAAGAAATGGAAATGTAGCGTCGTAGCAATTGATTAAAAAAAAGGAAAAATTAGGCTTGAAAGCATCACGGAATCTTTTCTACCTCTACAGTTTCAAATACATACATATTTCGCTTCGAAACTTTTTCGAATAAGTCTAAACTGTTTCTTGCAGAAACGATATTTCTCTTTCTCTCCCTTCTCTCTCGCTTCTTAAAAATAAATATTTCTCTGTCAGCAAAACTTTTTATTACGAGATAAAATAGTTTATTTTGTTAAGCTTCGAGGAGACATACCGACATAAAAAAAGTACGGTGGATGATTAATTTCTCGATCAATGACGCTAGATTTAACTTTTGAAAGAAGGTACAGAGGTGAGTTTTTATTTCTTTTCAAAATTTCTGTTTTCTCTCCGATAAGCAACTTGTCGTTTCAGCACAATCCATATTTATTCCGTCCATGCGTCGGGAAGCATCAGCGTGCCGTAGGCAAGAGTAATAATAGAGAATGCACTGATGCTGTAATCTAACGCGCGCTGTTCTCCGCGCGATGAGATAATCGCGTCGTCGTCGTCGTTGTCGTCGTCGTCGTCACAAACGAGTGTTCAGACTTTTGCACGCCGCGGTACTCGCCTCGCGGGACGCACCTAATCGTGTATCCGACGAGACGGGGAAAACTCGGGAATTATGCGAGCAAACTGCACGGGCAGCTCTGCTTTCGATGTACCTTGGCACTTAACAGTCGCGGATAAACCACGAGCAACGAGAAACGACTCACGCAGCTGCTAAAACGACAAACGTGAATAACGGCTGGCATGTATCTCTTCCCCGCCCCCTCTCCCTTCGAGGGATGTATAGCAGTTATACAGTACGAGTAAGTAAAACAGTCGATAAATACAGAAAGTAGATCTTTTTTTAAAAAAAGGAATTAAGAGCAGAAATATGTATTGAGAAAGAATTTTCAAAAGGATTTAATACTTTAATGAAATTGTCAAATTCTGTGTATCGTTCAAATTCCCTGAAGGAAAATCCTTTATTTTTCATATTTTTTAATAATTAATGGAATTTAACATATTTTCCTTCGTGCAGTTATATTATAATAATTACAGCGTACGTTAATAAATTAATTACTATTTTTAATTTAAATATCCACTTAATAATTCCAAAAATAGTTATTACAAGTCAAATGTAAAATAATTCAAAGAATAAAATTTATCGTCGATAACCTTATACAAAGAGTAAAAATTAATCAGTAATAACTTTTTTCAAATTTTTATATCGCGAAACGATCGAAAATTGCGTGATAATAATATTATAAATCACCACATCTTTCGCGGCTTTTTAATCTTATCGATTTATGTAAAATCTGGCATACGCATGCACGCATGCACTATGCATAAGCTATTCTCACAACCGTGTAACGTATTTCCGCATGGTTATTTCTAGAAATCAATGTAAAAGAAATAAGGAGATATTAAGCAAAAATAACATTTCCACAGTGAATGTTATGAATATTATTTTTCGGGGATATTGCCTCGGAGCACGCCCGGCCTTGGTTGGTTATCGTCAATGTAGCACTTGCTATTGTGTACATACGCAAGGACGCCTTTGCGTCGCAAAGTCGAGCTGATATGCTGAACAGTATTGTGCCGCGTGTCGCGTCGTAACGTTCGATCGTTCGTAACGCGGCCGCTCTTCGTGAGTTCCGATACGCAGTTACCATTCGCATTATTGCCGATTCTAACATTTAGTGATTCGAATATATTGTGCGTGTGTGATGGATATTTGGCACGTTTCTCACGCGATCTGTTCACTGGAGAGAATCAAAGTGACACGCGACGGGAATGTTCATTTTCGATCGCATATTGCGTATTTTTACGTGGTTTATTGGATCTTAATCGATCGTTAATTCGCGCGCTACAGTAAAGTTTCGCGTACGATTGACATCGGGATCGTGCCGTGCAAAGTGTCGCGCGATTTTAATTAATTGTGTTTTCGCGAGTGAATATTGTGCCAGTGCGAGAGACTCTGGGAGGAAGAGAAGACATCTCGACTCGGAAGAGAGGACGAAGAAGACATCGAGCAACGATGGAATAACCGTGGGGTGAGTCTCTTATTATCATTTTACTGTCTGCTTTGCGGAATTACCGATAATTATTTTATGAGGGCGATGCAATTATTTCTCAGAATATTAATTATTGCGTAATATTAATTATTGCTGCAATAATTTTGATGCGTTGGTACGTTACGGATCAATACAGTTGGACGACTTTGCGCTGCGCGCCGGTATCGTATGTTGTTGTATGTGTGTGGTAAGTCATCTTTTAATTCCAGAGATTATCAATCTCTTGAAAATATATATGAATATGTATTAAAGTTAAATCTTTCAAGATCAAATAAAATTTTAGAAACTGATAAAACAAGAATGCGATGGCACACTCAAAGATTTTATCGATATATGTATAATACAAGTTTAAATGCACGGAAAATATTTTAGTCAGATATTTTATTATTCCAATGGATTTACTTAATAACCCGCTCATCAACAATAATTATTGATTGCATTTATTTTTATAATACGCCAATTTTAATTTCCTAATCTGTGCCAATCGTAGCCAATCCGTATTTATCAATTTATTTCACTTCATATCATTTGAAACAAAATAAAATGTGAGGTAAATGAATAATTCTTCGCGAATCGGTAAAACCATTTTCATAAATTATTTCATATCCATAATCACATCAATTATATTATAAAATATAAAATTAAATGTTTGGCCCTCTCTCTCTCTCTCTCTCTCTCTCTGATTTCAGATCCATTATTAAACTTAAATAATTAAAGAGATGATAAAAAATAATTACACAATATATTTATGTCAAATTTATTATTATATAATTATTCCTATCATTTTTTCAATAATTTTAGTAAACTTTAGTAAATTTTGAGTTCTATAGACAGTGAAAATAATTTTAAATTCTATCTATCTCTCTTCTATCGACTTTGTTTTATTTGCATTTGACAATTTTCTTCAAAGATATAATATCAATAAGAATAGATGATAGGTTTTTATATAAAAACTTGAAAATTCTCCGATTACGTTATCGTTGCGTTTTCTATCCTCCGTGAGCTCTGCGGCGTACGGCCAACCAAGTTTGTACTTACAAGCTTCCCATTGCTAGCTGGGTCTCTATAGTACTAATCCTTTCGTTCTCTCGAAATACAATGAATACTGCGAAACTATCTGTCCATAACTAGCGCCCTCAAGATTGAATTAAACGCGTCTTTGCAAACATAGCGATATTATCAAACAAGCACATCTTGTTCGAATTTTGAATACTCTGAGATGCATCATGTTTACCTCATAGATTTTTCATGTTGAAATAGCAAGTATGCGTAATGCAAAATATCTAAACAGATATTTAGACGATTTTATACAGAATTATTATTTGACACATGGGGCAATTTCAGTTTAACACTTTTAATACTTTTTGCGCGTGCGAATTTGCGTCGATTCGTCGATTCATTTCCGTAATAAGTACTTGCTGCAGCAACGCGTTGTATAATCGTGAAAAGATCGGCATTGCAGGTGCATATACCCCTAGGTGAATAACTTGGTCATGAATTCAGGATTTTTCTAATTGTTACTTCATTATTCGTAAAATGACTAATGTGCGACACGCACATTTAAAGAATCTTATAAATTACTTTTTTTAATCATATTGACTTGCTCTTCTTCTTAAGAAAAGTCTATTGCAAATTCATTCAAAGATCTATCATTAAAATTAAGTTACACCATTTTGCAAGGAAATCTAAAGACAAATCTTTGTATAAGAAGACAACTAAGAATGTCAATTAATTCAAAAACAGTTGCAACAGAGTGGTATATTGTTTGAAATTTTTCTTAATGTGTTTCTCGATTAAATACCTAATATCCGCGCATGTACGTTTTTTTTTTCATTTATCGTGCAAGTTTTAGCAAAAGCAAGACTGTGGGGTATATCATTCAGTCGGATATCGTAAAAAAAAAAATCAAAGAGACACGGGTACTGTCGTAGCGTTATGCCGTTAAATCCACCGAAACGTTGTTTTTCCTAAATTGCATTGCGGATTACCGTAAGACCGTAAGACCGACCGACCGACCGGCAGATGCTGGGTAACGGAAGATAGCGCGCGAGTTCTCGCCGCAACACCGAGAAACCAACAATAAACCTCGAGTGCCTGGAGGAGATGTCTGAGCGCAACTGCTGCTAGAATAGAACCTATATTCCATGTGTACGTTGCATGGCGATGTACGGCATACAATTCGGACGTATAGCGAATGTCGTAGACGACGACGACGACGAGCAACCGGTGATGGTCGACTTAAGCTTATCTCCCATTCACGGATCCGCGCTGTGTACGGTCTAGTCTACTCATTAGACGGTCTTGTCGTTTCCCCGAACATTCGCGGCTCAACGTCAGAGATGGAAAAGCGGGATGTGGATCCGTGACATCTCGGATCTCCTCGCGAAAATGTTAAAATCCCTAATCCCGAAAATGGTAGGCGAAGCCTACCATAGAATTGAATCCCGCGCCGCACATATAAATAATATAATAATATAATAATTTTTATTTGCCATTAAAAATCTCTGTTATGTATATAATTTATATAATAAGATTAAATGTATAAATTAATTTTTTTATCTGATCTTTTTTTTTTACTAATTTCGCGCTCACACGCGTAAACTCTCGTATAATTGCGAAATTTTATTGTCGACAATGAATTGGAAATTCACATTTTTTACTTTAACCTCATATTATTATTACGTAATTTTTGTCGAAAATTTTCAACGCGGTTTCGCACAATAGCGTAGTTTTGTCCAGCTTTATAGAACACATTACCATTTCACTTGAAATATTGAAAATCCCGATGGAATTCGGTATTAATAGTGACAGCATGGATCGAGTTATACTCTTTCCCGCGGTACATCATTTATCGATGTTGAACCGGGCGATCGATCGTTTCTAAATCAAAGTGGAACAAAGCTAACAGGGGCGCCGGCGCAGCTATGAATAATCATGCGCGTTGCACACTAAATATAATGCCTCTCTAGGATCATTTGATAATGGCTGATCAACTCATCTCCATTTCGAATAATGGCTTGTTCATTAAGATCTGATTTAGTTCTGAATTCCAAATTCGAAAGCTCTAACCAAGCGAATTTTAATAATGCTTTAATAATGCTTCTCCGTAACAAAAATCAATTTTTATCCCCAAGTTTGTCGCTTTAGATCTATGAATAAATAGTGTATAAGCTAAATTTTTATTTTTGCAAAATGCAAAATATTGAAGAAATGAAATGTTTATTACATGTTGTTACATTTACGTATTAATACGACGTTCGTCACCAAATAATAAAATGAATTACGATGGAAAAAATTGCAGCCTGCGCGGGTTAATAAAGTGTGGGTCACAGGCACACATACACACACATATACACACACACACACACACACACAGGCGGAATTAGCTGGCGTGATAAAATTTTCACAACGGTCATTATCTTGTAAAAGTGTAGCCGACGGTATCGCGAGGAGGGACCCTTGGCGCACACGAGGAAATAATTACCGCAAGCACGGCAATTAGTTTTGAATTATTATGCCATGGCGCAGCTGCAATTTCGCGGAAATCACTCCCTTAATCCGGCAAGAGTTCGCTTCGGTTGTGCCGTTTGTTCATTCGCGGAATTTCGTCCTTTGTAATCGCGAGGCGCGCAGGGGAGAGATACGGATAAATACGCAGCGCGTAACGGAATTTCCATTAAAATTAGGAATATCCGTGCGCGCGAATTGGTACGCGGGCTAACGTTACTCGGATTTTCGCGCGTCCTCTCGTTACACTCTTCTCTTGCTGCGAAAAATAAATTACGATTATCTCGTACATATATCTAACGAATTTGGCGCGTTGCGCTCCGGAGCTTTTCCTCGGCGCGGCGGCGGCGTCTCCGAAATTGTCGTGCCGCGCGCGACGTTGTTTTCAGGAGAGAAACTTTCCTTCCTGAAAGGGGGAGAAGCTAATTCTCACTAACAAAGTTGCCTCGCCATTCTCCCGGCGCGAGGAAGATAAACGGTCGCCTTTTCCCGCCGCGCCGCGCCGCGCCGCGCCGCGCCGGTTGCTCTCGATTTTGCGGACGCCGCAGGAATGCGCGCCTCCTGCATGTAAAATAACGCTGCGGTTTTTCCGTGCGCGAAAAGCGCTTCTGAACGCGGCACGGCGCAAGAGGTACACTTGAAAGTGTATTTCCACGTACTTATAGGCAGTCAGGATTCGTTTGCGCGAGGGCGGTTTGTCCGGCAGCGGTGTCGAACGCGACGGGCGCGGAGCAAGCGTTGCGATAAGAGCATTAATCGCGTAACTTGCGCAGTTAACACGGATAAGAGGCGGGGATTGCGCCAAGTGCGGCACAAGTACGGGAGAATTGATTAATTCCAGTCGTGTCGGGACGAGCGCCGCGCGGGGAGTCGCAATTTGCATTTTCGGGACAAAAAGCAACACCCCGTTAGTCGCCGCCGGAGTTTCCACCGAGAGGCACCGCGCCGGGCACATTCGTATATATTGCCTCATTGTTGCGGCGGCAACAATGCCGCGGGGCGGGGAGGGCGGGCGAACAATGTACGTTTGTCATCGGGAAGAACTCCCGGTGTGTTCCTGGGATACCCCGGCAACCGGCTTCAGTCGACGGCAGCACGGACAATAATCCGGCAGCTCCTTAGACGCCGCGCCGCGCCGCGCCGGCTGTGATTTATATTTACCGACACGTCAAACGCGAGCGCGAATAATAGAGCCGGCCGGACGATGAATGCACTCACGGCGCATCGATGCTATTTAAGTCTCTCGCGTTTATTCGACGCCCGCGCCGCGCCGGTTTCATCGCCGACTCCGCGTTCCCGATTTTATGAAAGCTCGTCTGATTTTTAATCGTATTTATGCCCGAGACAAAGAATGTCGTGCAAAATAAAATAAATGTACGACGGTGAATAATGAACGGCAGCGAAGAGGAGAATGGAATTGTATTTATTTCTATTACTGTATAAAGTAATTAATTTACCGATAAATATATATTCATCACGTAGAAACTAATATATCTCCCTTCCAACAGTAAAAATGTACTAGGTAATTTAATTACATTACGTAGGAAATACAATGACTACTTGTTGCAATACGCCAGCGCGATTTCACCCATTTTACTGTTTTCTGATCATCGGTTGTATCGGTTGTATCGGTTATTAACAGTCGACTTTAAGCGATTGAAATCAATTTCCTAACGTTTATAAATTATTTAATAGCTGCAAGGCCGTTTAATAAACGTAAGATTACTAGCTCAACTGGCAGGTTAAATAATCGTAAAGTGTTCTCCAGCACGTTAACGTCGTAGCATTTATTTTCGCATGTCATCCCTGCTCATTCTCGGAGAAACGCGCATTGCTGACGAACGTCAACGACGCTGATATCCCTCGGTCTATCTCTCGGAACATGATACGTTACGGCACTCCGTATGCAAATGGTGTACTTTGCTGAATACTGCTGTACTTTGCGAGATGCACACGTGCGCGAGCCTGGGGGGAGGAGAAGGTAAAAACGTCGACACGAACTTACGGCCCTCATCAAACTATGCCGCCACAATGAGGGTTAAAGCGGCTGCTGCACGCACAGTCAGGGATCAAATATTCCGCGGGGATTACTTCACCGTGGTTAAAAGTAACAGTCGGCAATAAACGTCGGGAGCAGTTACAGAGAGGGGAGTGCGACGTTTCAGCTAATAAACGTTTCACGGCGGCTGAGACGGCGTCATTATTTTATTTCCGATTCGCCGCCCCGACGAAATTTTATTCCAGTTTTCGCCACCCCCCCGATTAGATGAATCGCGTTATCGCGAGCAGCACGTTGCGACGAACAGATCTCTTAGAATCTTCGCGGCGCGCGATTGTTTTTCACGATATATATATATAAAATTTATATTTCTATCGAGATTGAAGCATGGAAGCATGCATTTGTAATTGAGTCGTAATTACAATAATATAATTGATAATTCCCGCACGATTGGTGCCACCTTCATATCTCATTAATCCGTCGAGCAATAAAGTGAAAGGCACGAACAAATATATCAATAATACCCCAGCATAAAACGGCACAGCAAAAATTTTGTCCGAGAATATACTAATATCTAATTGTACTCAACCAAACGTAGTAAACATTGAGATTCGTTAAAAGCTCAATCATTTTGTGCTAATTACAGCTACATAATTAATGCATTTATTCTTTACGCTCTCGCAGTTACATTTGCTAAATATTTATTTTCGTGAATACATATTTAGCAAGGTGGAAGTAATCATTCCTGTCTGTTTAATTTAAATAATCTCTAAAGAATACTTTGAGAGGCAAAAAAAAATTGTTGCAATAAATGATTATTAAACCTGAATAGCATTAACGTGTTTTTCTCTCTCGTAAAAAACTCATTTACAGATTAATGTAATTATAATAATTGAAAATGTAATTATTAATTCTGTTGTAATTAATTTTATGTAATTTTATATATTATATTAACTAAATGCGTGTAACTTTTTTTTTACGTAAATTCTGGTAGCAACATTATAGTATATATTCAAGACACACAATTAATGTATCTCCATTGCAGAAAACCCATTTATAAATTATTATTATTACAACGAGAAAGAGAGAGAGAGAGAGAACATCATTAATATAATTATCACTTAATAATTAAAATGCGTTTAATTTTACTCAATTACAACAAAACCACATGGTCAGAGATTAAGCTGTAATATATTTTAACGTAAATTTCTGGACACAAACACACACACACACCGTCGTAAGTGTACTAGAGTATCATTCCGTTAATGGAACAATAATTGTTTTGCGAACCACTGATCCGGCACGCGCTGATTTAACCCTTTGTGTGTCAAAGTCGCAGTCACGTCGTGAGCAAATGTCGCGTTCGTTCCTTTCTAAATCCTTTTCTTCTGAACATCCTGGACCCCGCTAAAGTTCATCCGCGTCGCGAGAGACAAAGAAAAGCATCGCACCGTATCGTGTCGCATCGCGTCACGAGAGAAAGTCTCCCCGGTGCCGAACGGATCGGCAGATGAGCCCGAACGAATGCGCCTGTTACAACAATCGGATTCTATTACATGCGCGCACTTTCTATTTTCGTTCACGGCGGTTGGGATACGCGGCAAATTAAAGGTCTCCGACGCGCGTAATTATCCTGCCGTTGTCGAGATAAATCATCGCGTATATTATAAAAAAAGAGAGGAGAAAGAGAGGTAGGAAAGGAAGAAGAAAAAAAAGACAGCTGACGCAATGTCGCGATTATGCGCGTTCTTAGGAAAGAGTCTTCCCCCTGCCCGAGAGGCGGGAGAGAGGGGGGAGTGACGAGGAAATAAGTTTAACGAGAGGATAATGGAACCCTTCGTCGCCGCTCGAAACTTTTATTCGCAGGTTCAGTTAGCGTCGCCGTGGAAGCGACGGAGCATTACGTAAATCGCTTCTACCGTCTCTGAAATATCCTACGATTTTCTATCAGTTGTCATTTGTGACGTAAACCGGAATTGCATCCTTCTGCAACGTGACTCTTTCACCTGCGACCTCGACCCGCTGACAAAACGCGGAAGTCATTGCTTCTCCGATACCATTATCAAGAGAAAATTAATTCTACTATATTGGAGTCTGTACGATTTATATTCTTTTTAGGACGTTTAAATCACGCGCGAAATCGTATCTTTAAACAAGATGCGATAAGACACCGATTTTATTAACATAACCATTTTAATACGAGAAACTAAGGTATAATAATTTGCAAATAAAACAATTTTCTTTCCCCCTTTTGTGGCCGGCTGTGAAAATCGCAGTTTTACGATACTTGTTTTTGTGTGCGGAGAACTTGGGGTTAGTTTCTCTACACGCTTTCTCGTGGCGCGTTCTTATGTAACATGCAAAGAATTGAGGAAAATTAATGAACAAAATAAAAAATAAAATAGCAGCTGAATGCTGCTAACGTTTCTCATTGTAAATCGGTTGTAATGAATGAGTGCTTATGCTCGATTGCCCCAAATCGATATTGCAATCTCACACGGCACAGACTAGTAAATTCTGTCACGTAACGCGACCAGCGTGGTGCGCTGCACAATACACTATTGCGTTATACTCGTTACAGTGATCTCTCTCTCTCTCTCTCTCTCCCTCTCTCTCTCTCTCTCTTTAGCTGGCGGGGTATATGCAGTATGGCCACAAATATTTACAAGTCGTCAGCATCCACGGTCGGTTTCCGTCGTTGCAGGGGAGAACTGTTTACCGGGAGCTAGTTACCTACAGGCTGGGCACAGCAGCAGCCACGTAAGCAACCACCGTGCGTGTCGCTCGTTTTCCCGGAGATGTGTATACGCGTGCGTCATTTAAATACCAGCGAGTAGGACGAAGAAAATGGGAAGAGAAAGAAAAGAGGAGGCCGTTGATGAACCGCGTGCTGGACCAGGCCGAACGGCCTGGACGGACGAGATATGTATACACGCTCTACATTACACACACATATCCACATACACACAAATTTGACAAGATAGAGAGTGAGAGAGAGAGAGAGAGAGAGAGAGAAAGAGAGAGAAAGAGAGAGAGAGACAGCATGAGAGAGGCGCAAGAGCGCACGTCGAAAGCGTGTATCAATATTGGTCGAAGCCGCCTAAATGTTGGTCTATGCTATCAGCACCGACTGAATACATTATTCATGCGCGATAAAGTATTCTCTGAGCCGAAGTGCACGTACGCGCACACATGCCGGTTCACCTAATAGCGTTTCCAGCCAGGAATATTTTAGGAAGTTTCTTGTTTCTCGGGGGTTGCACACTTTCTCAAAGGCTTGTCATGTCACGATGCACACTTATTTTCCCGTACGTCGTATATCCTTTTTCAGCAGAGTCGCGTAAAATTACGGATGGGCATAAGATATTCCGAGCAAATGTGGCGCGCGAGATACAGATGATCCTATATGGATGAATTGAAAAACTCGTTTCTCCTCCGAGAGTATGAAAGAAAAACTGTCAGAAGCAAGTCTCACCCCGAAATTTTCGCGTGCTTTGCACCATGTATTTAACCATGCCTGAATATCTGGACCACCCCAGTTCACAGTACATATAATTTATTATCGACAACTACAAATCGAAGATAATAGCGTTACCGCAGAGATTAATCGCTGTCAATGGTCTATTCCTATTTCCTCATTTAAAATATATTGTATTACTGCGAGAGACATAGAATATTCTACATTGAATGTGATAAACTATTGTACATCTATTTTAACGGAAATATATATCATTTCGTTGTTTCCGATTGTGTTCGTTAAGAAGCTTAATATTATTATAGACATTTATATAAAATAAACTTATATAAAGTATTTTAAATCATAATAGGATTATGATTTAATGAAAAAAAATCTGTGCATAAAAAGATTTTGAATCTTCCTACACAATATTGATAAATCGATTTACAGTGGAACGAAATCTGAATATCATCTAAAGAGGACTCGAAATAAGAAAAAAAAAAGTCACTTAAAATTGCGATTTTAGAAAAGAAGAAAGAAACAGGAATTCTCGATGCGTTCCGGAAATTTGTGGAATTTCGGTATGGAATCCGCCAGACAGTGAAAAGGAATTTCTCTAGGCAAAGAGGCAAAGAGCAGATATCCCATTTTACGCCGAACTGTTACGGCGCGGCGGCTCTACCTCATCCTCCGGTTCTTCCTTAACCGCATCGGGCTAACGAGGATCAATTCCTATGAACTTGAAAAGGGGACGATTAATTAATTATCGGTTAAAAGTCAGGTGTAGATAAGTATAGACCGGTAACGAAAAGAGTTCCTGATAAGGGACAAAAAGAAAGTCGCGGCGGATGATGAAGAAAGAAGAAACCGGGAGAAAAGTTTCAGTGTCGTTTGACGTGCGAATGGTCGTCATTTTTTAATTAGATTCGCTCATAGTTAACAAGTATTACATTAGCATATAAATATTGATTTCTGTTGTTTCGAGGCTATTGGAGAATAATTCAGTGCAACTCTCTGTTTGTTACGTTTAATTGAAAAATTAAAGTTTAACCTATCAATTTATTGAGAGATATCATTCCATTGAGAGCTGGATTAACGATGCGCATATTATACTCGAAATATATCAATGATCATAATATCAATTACTCAATTGTAATGTGAGTCTTTCGAAATTCGATGTAAACAGCACGAAGCCTTTCTCGTATGTCATTTACAATGATTGTAATATTGTAATCGAAATCATCATAGCTAAAATTATCTGTACGAGAAGAACGTCAGATTATGCAAAATTTGAACCTGACCAAAGGAGAGTTGTTTTGAAGGCTGTGATTTTAGACTCACGAAGGATACGCCTGCACGTTTCGATCTCCTCACTCGTGTGATTATACCGTCTACCGTCGAGACTAACAAATGGATCCGAAAAAGTAAATTAGGACAATAAACAAAGCGCGGCGCGATAAATTGTATAGGAACGTAATTAGTTGTACGACTGCAGGTTTAATTAAAAGAAGCGACTGGTCATAATTTTAACAAGTCACTCCTGCCGTTCTCGCAATTACGTGTAATCACGAATAGCTATTTACATTCGGTTTAGAATCTGTGACAGCTACTTATTGAAATATTAATCGCATTTCCGGTGAAAGCAGAAAATTACCATCGTTCTTAGTATAACGTCCGATTGCGACGCTTAATCGGTACAAAATCCGACCCTCGTGTTTTCTACGAATACATCGTAATTACCAATTACAAGTAGCGACTAATTACGAGTAATTACGAGAAAACGCCGCGCCCGTAGCGACGGGTTGTTCTTCTAATTAGATATCGGCGCAGGCGTCGCGGGCGATGCCGTTGTCGCATTCCTGGCAACGACGCCGGTCGATTCGCGCTCGCCCCGCGCGCGATTCACCGATTGCTAATTAATTGGCGTACTAATTACGGCGACGTGACTTCGACACTCGCTTCGCCGTTTACCATGGAAATGCCATGGCCTCTTCCTCGATGCATTATGCGCGTCGACGTATTGCGCGGCATCCCGCAAATTTTATTTAATTTCGATAACGAGTCACGAGCAAAGAACATACTTAAAGTTTCAACGTGATTATCGTGATTGTCGACGTTTATGGTAAGAGAAATTCTTCAATTATGTCTCTTAATTATGCCAAAATTTCGTTAAAGATCTCAATCTGTAGTAAACTTTCAAAAAAGGTCGTGTATCTCTTTTAAAATGTCGCATAATAATAAGTGGGACGTCGTCTTCCACATCAAATAAATATATTTAATGAGGATAATGAGCTTTTCTCAATCAGAGAGGAAGATGAATAATATTTTGAAATTTTCGGCTGTAATGCGCCTCTAAGTGGACGTACACGAATTAATTGCTCTGAGAATGTCTCATATATATATATATATATATATATATATGCGCGGCTTTAATTGCTCCAACTGCAACGGAACGATTCTCAGAACTTGCTATCAAGTGAGAACCTGCTTAAAGAAGTTACTCTTCCCTTTCGTTCGTATCTGCAAGGGATGCGCGGCGATATAGCGCTTGTCTTAAGCGTCGACGGTGCGATGTAATAAAACAGAGTTTCATATTACGACGCCTTAATAACTATTAATTTCCATCTCTTTAACCCTCTAAATTAATGAATATTTTACGGTTACGGAGAATTTATGGTTCCGTATGTGTGTGTGTATGTGTGGGGGGGGGGGGGGGATCCCACCTATCAATAGAGCTAGGAAAGTTGAAAAAATTTACATTACGTTCTTAGAAAAATAAATATAGGATCGATTTTTTTCTTTTTGCCAATTAAATCGCAAACCGTTTTACTGATTTATCTTATTACAAAAATATTGCATGTTTCAAAAGTACGTAATTACAGCGATAAGAAAAAGCGGACAGTATCGTCAAATTGATATCGCGCGCATAGTCACGAGTCAAGAGGTAACCGATGATCAAACAATTTAAAAATACCACTCGGAGAGAAAAGTCTGACAAAACACAAGTGCCGAGCGTACGTTTGAAGACGGAGCTGACAGTTCTATTTATTTTATACCTTTTTTTTCCTCTATCGATAACGACGCTGATCGATAATCTGGATTTCCTGTTAACAAAAGAGCTTGGAAGCTTCTCACGAATATATGCAATTGCAAATATTTGATTTGTAACGGTGCAATGTTTGAACAGCGGACGCGCAAAAATAGGAAAACGCGCAAACGTGATGCGCGACAATATAGCGATGCTAATAATTCTCTTTGCGATATTTTTTTTACAAAAATTAATAATTTATTTCGCATACGTATAGCAAAACTGGTTACTGACACAGTATATTTTATACTGTTGTTGCTCTATAAAAATATTTTTTAAGACTCTCCCGATTGGTCGAGAATTGAAGAATGCGAAGTCCGATGGCGAAGTTTCTGTGTAATTATTTTATTTTATCTTTCAACACATTTTCAGATAAAATGTAATAAAATAATGATTAATATTATATTAAATTTCGTTAATGTTGTGTACGTACATACAAGTTATCAGACAATTGTTTTATCCAAGTTAATTTTCAGGACAGACCGAATATCCACTCATTTGATGCTGCTCTCTTTGATATTTTTCTATTACGAAATTTTCGTGAATGGCGTTAATGTGCTAACAAATGCAAATTATATAATCATATCCGTGTTAATTAATACGACTGAGTCAGCTTTGTGCACGGAGATTCCTAACTAATGGACAAGCTCTCGAATTTCATGGCGCATACTTGTCCATATGTACGTAACGATATTTCACATAGCATCCCACTAAAGAGATAAAAATATTCAAAAGCTATATAAGGATGCGATATAACGAAATCGGAGTTAAAAATTATACAAATTAAACGATTACATTTCTCAAAATAATAATAAATAAATAAATAAATACATTCTTCTTTTCGATAATATCAGTACTCGCTAAATACCATAGATGAGTAGGTATACGTTAGAAAAGGGGAATATATCACGTGTCAATTTCGGAGGGGAAAATATTTGTCCTGTTTAACAAATCCATTACTCGGGTGCCGTGCGTTTCGGGGGTAAATGGAAAAGTTTTTTTGCGATGCAAATTGACGTCGATTCGTACGCGTCGAACGGCCGGTCCTCAAAAATTGAGAGCCCGCTGCGTAGCATAACTATTTGCATGTTGGCATTGTAACGGTATGCTATTGCTGCAATCGCCATGACGGTTTGCGCCGTTACGCGGTGCAGTTTCACGGTTGTAATCGAAATGGTTGCACCTCGGGGAACCGGTGCGGTTTTCGCCGCGCGCTGTTTGTACGATCTTCCGCGGGGGCGTATTATGCGCCAGCCAAAAACCACAGACGACGAACTTTGCGGACCCAGTCATGATTAAACCAGTATTAAACCCCGAGCTTCGGAACGCGGGCACGCTGGTACGGCGACGACGTCGAAGTGCTCGTGTAACAACAAACTTCGGCTATGAACTCCGCGAATCTGCCAAGTGCATTTGCGATCCGCGTGGATCGTTCTTCTCAAAGTGGTTACTGCGAGATCAGCGATCGCGTCGGCGCTTAAATCAAACGCCGCAAATCGCCGCGGCACTTTTCTTTTCTTTTTTTTTTTCTTTTTAAGAACCATCAATGACGAATCGGTTAATTTGGGTTAATCGATTAAAGTCCCGGTTGTTGCAGATGTGATTCATTAATAAAAATTTAGAATGTGTGTGATCGAGCGAGATTCGACGAAGGTATTCTTATCGCTGATATTTATCGAAATGTCAAAGTTCGCGCGCGTCGAGAGACTCGCCTCACGCTCTAAATTTGCCTATTGGTCATTGTCGCGGGAGAATTAACTGTCGCCAAATTTACAGCCAAGCAGACTTTCCATGGGAATAGACGGCAAGGGGTCCCTATTTACCGTTAAATTTGGCCCGTTTGCGATCGATCGCGATCAACTGACGAGTTAACCGCGCTAAATCCCACGGGAATAGCCGTACAGGTCAACCTGTAAATCCGTACGCAATGAAGACCGCGAAATTTACGAGAGATACGTGTAAGCACGTCCCAGTATAAAATCGTCTCGCCGGAACTTTCCAAACGACCGATTCCTGCAATCGCATAGAAATATTTAAAGTTTCGAGCATCCCGGAACGTTTGAAAAATAAAGAGTGGCCAGCTACATTTTCAGTAAAGAAAAAAAAACTTTTATATATATACCTACGTGAAAAAGGATACATATTTATGAAAAAAATACGCGAATTCTGAATCACTCTAAATGTCAAAATCATACGTTTATTTATTATTGTTTTTGGAAAATTGATTACTATAAATTGGATACGATACTTTTGAGCAGCGAATGACTTGGGAATTGTTGGCACGCTACTGATAGTCGGCTCCTATGTTGTTCATATTTAATTAGTTCTTTGTTCAAGATTTACAATCAGTATCTCGATTGTACATGTTATACGAGGCAAGAATTTTTAGTAGCTCCCACGGTCTTAGTTTCGCAATTTTTGTCTCTCTCTCTCTCTCTCTCTCTCTCTGTTCTCGTATTCTTGCACGGCATGATAGCGTAAAGATCATGATCTTTTCTTCCAGATTTCTCCTTTTTTCTCTGTTGCGTCCCGTAAGCATCATGGGCGAATGTGAGGATGCACTCTCGGAAAATTCACACTATACACATCTAAAATTCTGCTCTTTATTTCTCTCAACTGTCAACTCCGTTATCGATGCTGATGAGATTTTAATTAAGAGTCAACTTGACATACTCTCGGTTGATCAAAGCACGGAATTTATGTTATGTTCGGATATTAATCCGGAATAGGCAATAAGTCCGACCACAGACAGGTCGTCCGATGACATTCCGCGACGGTTTAAAACCCATTAGGGTCAGGATGGATTAAGAGGAAGTGACCAGAGTCCATTTAGCGCGTGTTTAATCGATTGCTGACTACTCGAATAACCGCGGTGGAAATTGACTTACCGACAGCCCTCTCCGCGCCACTTCTCCACACACGCCTCTCTCTCTCTCCTCCGAACCTGTGATCCCTTCACATTACACGAGTACATTATATGAGCATATAATAAAAATGTATGCACGAAAGACGCAGTAAAAATGCGTAATTCATACACTCGTGTTTCGCGTGTTTCGAAAAGCAGTTGAATTTTTATCAAGTTTCACTCTGAAATTTCGTTTCAATGGACATGGGAGGAGAGTTCGCTTTCGTATTGGGTCGTTGAAATAAAAGTTTCTAAAGGATTCAATGTGTGTAAATCATTTTAGAGTCAGATGTTACTTGAAAATATATATTTGATACATATATTTATTATAACATTTCTTGACATATTTTACAAAAATTACATTTCGACGACGACGGCGTCACTATACATTTTCCTTCTGAATGTGCTCAATATTTGACTAACTATTAATTAACGAAGGAAAGTTTTCGGGATATCTATCGAGCTCACGTGGAAAACGAGAGAGGAGCGTGAAAGGAGCGAAAAGGACGAGGCGCAGAAGAGGAGCCGGTTAATACCTTTGGAACTCTGCTAACAAATTGCGGAAACGAGCTCGGATTACTATCGACGATTTTCCTGAAACTTCCTGAGTGGCGTATCTAATCAAAATCGTTATAGAGAGTTAGGACATCAACGAGATTCGTTGTGAAATTTATTCCTGTCAAATAGTGATATATATATATCTTGTATCGTATACAGCCGAATACTCTAAATAATACGACTTAACAATATAGAATATTCACAACATATCAATTAATAATTTATTGCACGTCTGCTCGTGAGATGAATACCCGTAGCAAATGAAAATGGCAACTTTGCGCAAACATGTTTCTCTCAGATTTCAATTTTTTGAGATATTTTTCAAGTTGAAAAATAAAACATTTTACGTTTATAATAAAATTTTTAATTGTAGACCGTTATTACTGTACTAACGTAATTTTTACGAATACGTTATTAATTGCAGTGGAACACAATACACTCATCAATTAGTCTTAAAGCTCTGAAAAGGTATTCGATTTCGATGCATTGCATTAAAAAAATATATATTTCTTTGCTTTCCAACAAAAAAAATTAATTTGCCACAACTATATCTTTAAGAACTACATTTTTGCATGTAACGTAATGACATTAAATAATACACGATATTTGGCTGTGCATGTACTTGTAAAAAAAAGTAAAAAAGAAAAAATTCATTCTTGTCATCCATATAAAAAGGGAATAAAGAGTCGTAAAATATTTTCATTTTTGCAAAAGTTATAAATGTCCCAATTTTTCTTTCGTTATTATCTTAATCGCACGCTATTATCCTAATCGTATAAAAACGATGGCACGTTAGGTGGGAACAGAGGATACAGGGGGTTTTCTCGGTAGCATTGTAAAGAGCTCTAACTGGAGACTCCGTGGAATGTCGAGAAGGAAAGCCTGCGAGTCGTACGTAAGACAATTTTTGATGACTCTTAGTGACAATTCTTGCAGAGTAAACATCGGTAGCACGATGTACACATTGGTCCTCTCAATTCTTTGTGGCAGTTCGTTCCGTCTAACGCCACGGTAATTGAGAAACCACGGCGCAGGAAAGAAAACCTCGCGTTGGTCCACCAAGTACCTGTTTTGTTTTGCCCTGGCATTATTAATCAGTCTATTTAAACGAATTTTAGTTTGAAGAAAATATTTCGGAATTTGTGCATAAGCACGGCGAGCGCAAGATAGAATTCTTTTACCAATCTCTTTTCGAATCTCTCCGAGAAACATGGAGCAACGTAAACCCTCGAAGACGTTAACTTTATTGACAAAATAATTTGTGCAATTAAATACACATAAAATAATTTAACTAATCTACAAGTATGGATAATAAATCTGTTTCTCAACATTTTAAGAATGAAACAGTAGACAATACTGGCAACCTACAATACAAACGTTTGTTGGTTTGCTCTCAAAATAATAAACTTCATATCTATTTAGGTCCATTATTGAAACTATTACAAATTGCGATTATATATACTCACAATCATTAGAAATAGTTTATTGCATATTATCGGATATACCGCATATTACATATACCGCCGATTAATATCGAGTAATATCGAGAAGATAACGATTATTATGCACATACCTGACACCCGTTTCTTTATTGACGAAAATCCACGGATGCGTATGAAACGTGTTTATTTCTCTGTAGTCCCCAGCTGACAGATCGCCATAACTAACTGCCTGTCCTTGATAATCCATCCAATATAAAGTAATAGCATGAGGTGTCGTGTTAATAAATCTGACGAAGGATTCGTGTTGGCTGTTGAGCGACCGGAATATCGGTCCCCGTTGTTGATTTTCATCCATTTTTCAATTTTTATCCGTCCGCTTCCTCTTCTTATTTTCGTAATGGAATTTCGAGTCTTTACTAATCTCTCTCTCTCTTCTTTCGTCACGAGAACTGGAATTAAATATTACGAAAGAAAGTTAATTAAACGGCGGTATTGTACATTCGAACTCGATAAATATAAAAATCGTTTTATTTAATTTTTTCATTTATACATATCCTTTTTTTCTATTTTTACAAACGAATTAGAGTATACACAATCGAACCTGTTACAAACAGATAATTAATTTATATAATCGAAATTTGGGCTTATTGTCAGTACGACAAATAGAATTTTTTAAATCGTATTTTGTTTCTCGGACTAAAAAAAAATGGTGTATCGATGACCAATAATCTCCTTAAAGCTTCGATTTGCCTTTCAACATTTTCGACAAACCGAATTGAATTCCCGAGGGATGATACGAAATACACGAAAATCTGGTTTGTCACGGCTAAACAAGCCTATGTACATATATCTATGAAAATCGATTTACCAAGCACGGCTGCATCGCTGCTTGAATTTGAGAAACGAGAGAGAAAGAGAGGTAAGAAAAATCAATTGCATCGCAAAAATTTACCCAAGTCAAATCCGATTCGAATCTATCGATATTCTACAATTCGCCATAGTATCGAAAGCATCTAACAAAACTTAAGAGTCCAAGCAAAGTAATATCATCTTACAACAATCTGATAAAATATAATCTTATAAAGATGTACGTTCATGTGTGAGATAAGAAACAAGTCAATATAATAATTATCAATATACACGAGAAAAGTAAGAAAAATTGCAGAATTATTTTCCTTAAAATTTTTGAAATTGGACATATTCCGTATTTATCTCGATCTTTTTTAAACTTTTGTTAGACATATATATATATATATATAATAAATTCATAATAATGACATTGAAGATCCAATTATAACGCATGCGACATTAAATCCGCTTAGAGAACGCACAAGAACTAATTAGTTGCGCGAATGATTAGCTGCCACAACGAGCGTGAGGGCGGAGAATCGAGCGAAGCATTTGCGATTTCAGTGGAGTTCCGAAGAGTCTCAAAGAGCTTCTAGAGACGATTACGGCGAGAGAGAGAGAGAGAGAGAGAGAGAGAGAGAATGGCCCGTTTTCCAGGATTGTAAACAGACGTTCCCATCTGCTGTAACTTGCATTTTCGCCCTTCGGCGTTCCGTAAAATCAAGCAATCCGTTAGAGACGATCCGCGCTCTCGATGGCTTACAAAATAGCGAAACAATGCCGACAAACGTCGAAACTCCATTACGGCTTTTTGCAGAGGCAAGCGGCAGCGGGCGAGAGAGTAGGTACATACGAGCAGAATTTCCCTGATATATATTATGTACGAACTTTTGCGCGTGATTGTGCATTCTCGTCGTGCTTCGACTTCTGAAATTAACCCGGTTGAGATGAGTCTTAAAAGCGCCGATTGATTTTACGGCGATTAGCATTTTCTCCATCATAAAGAGATTTATCGTGAATGACATAGTCAAATTGCCTTCTTGCACGTGGTATCGATTCTCCTCATCCGACGTTAATAAAAATCAACGATAAAAATCGATGATAAAAAATGGTAAACGCTTCGATGCTTTCAAAGTTCAACAAAATGGCACCAATGGCAGGGAAAAGTTCTCCGAGTTTTGTCGGTTTTCGGAAAATTGGTTCGCGATTCGAAATGTGACGCGCCGTAGTCAGAATTAGCGATGACAGGGAGAGCGAGATTTACGCCCGCAGAGTTCCGGCAATAAGAAGTTATTCCGTATATCTTGCGAGATTTATCGTGACGACTCTTTCTCACGGGATACGAAGTTTCGGCGGAAGTTTCATCCGTACCTGAATTCGAAAATTATGCCTGTATATCATAAATGAGATCGCGTCTCACCCATCTTATTTCGCCCCCATCTTATTATCGATTTCGTTTGTACATACGTAAATAAGTAATAGCACTATCAATGAGAGTTAATTAGCTTTTACATTGGTTATAAATACGTTTATTTATCGCCCAAAATAAATAATGATCTCAATCCATCTTTTCTTAATTGAATTCACAACGTCAAGCTTCCCTAGCTTGATATTATTACATTCTCTTATTATCCGCGGATATCTGAAATATTGAAATTTGGATCTAATTTTAAAATCTAACTTACTTACAGAATTCCGATTAGAATATTTTTGTCAGATTAAGAACACTCGAAAGTCGAATATGTAAAGAAATTCAAAGCAGTAAGAGGCATTAATTTAACATGATAATTTCTCTTTGCAAATAATAATGAGATATCATTGTAGTGCAAAAGTAGAACGATTGGAATTCTTCAGTGAGACACGTTTACCCGGTTAAATTTATATTTTATCGCCGGCACGCGAATCTGCCGCAAAAATTTTGTAACAACTAAATTACTCCACCGGGAGAAATATTTCTGCGAGTTGAAGCCCTTCGTGCGCAGCGTTGTGAAATTTTCCGGGGATTCTCAAAAGCGAAAATAGCGTTCATGCAGGAATCCGAACACAGCGACGCCAAACATACCGTAAAAGCGTAAAAAAAGGGGGGAAAAACGTAGCGAGCGAGGCGTTACATTAATTCGCATTTTTGGTGCGCGCGTTTTTGCCCCGCGGTTTTGCTCGTTCCAAGTGACACACGTGCTCTTTTTTTCTCTCATTTTTCGCGTATCCTTTGAAAATATTTCGTTGAAAAAAAAAATTGGACAGATTCGCCGCTTTGACAGGCGCCGATTACCTTAAAAATATAATAAACGACAAGCGCTTTGCACCGATATGATGAATTGATCAACTTGCGGGACCGGTCGAAAAAATTGGTTTTTACTGTGCAAAAAAAAACAGTTTTTCTAACGAGTCTCCCGCATGATGTTCGATCTGCCGGATAACTGCAATGATATTTTGAACTGGCAATTTGCAATGCATCAAAACGCGATAAGTGATTTGAACGGTAATCCATCTCCTTTTTTCATATCTCGTGGTAAGAAAGCGAGTGCATTATCGTCGATCACTGGTTTTTTGGCCTGGCTGTGTTGGCTGTTTGGTTCTCTTCCCTAATTATACTGATGGATTAGAGCCTCTTTTAGAAAGCTGAGATTGAATTGAGTGCAAGTTACGCCACTCGTCTAATTCACGTTTCAGATCGCTGTGATTTGCGCGATAATTTATACTCGCGCGGGAATGTCGTGATAAAAGCATTTTATGAATATTTCGTGTTAAACCCACTGCACTATATTCCCTTTGACAGGAGTTTTATTCAATTGTATGATATTTGTCGATAACGATTAAGCTGAAAGAATAATGTGACCAACATTGCTATGAAACGGATATTTTACGAATAATGATCAAATTGCGTATCACAAATTCCGACTAGCAACGTTAATACATTTTCCAATTTACCTTCACATGTTAACATTGTGCGATTGAAATATATATCTCAACGTACTTTAATACTTTCTACTACTTAAACGCTTCTCTCTACAAGAACAGCGAGAGACGATACTTGGCCATGCTCCGTTTATATGTATACTCGTTATAATTTTAGAATTATCTCCCTAATTTTTCATCAAAAGTAAAAAATTAATCACGTTTTTCAGTCAGTTTTTTTCTCTACATGACAACTCGAAAAAAGAAACGTGCATTCTTGTGAAGGGTTGATTTTTCTCACCTGGATGCTGCATTCCCGATCGTGCAGCAGATAATTAGAAAGTACGCAAGCGAGAAATCAAACTACCTATTTCATCATTACGGCTCGTGCCGTAACCAGAGATTGTCAGAGACAGAAGGAAACCATCATTGTAATTCGCCTGGTAATTCGTAACTAATTCCGCAAAATCGCCATGAGCACAAAGAGCTGCAGCAACATTTCGACGATAGTTCTCTCTTGCCTAACGAAACCTCGTTTACCGCGGCAGAGAGACGCGATCACTGTACAGACGATCACTTTACAGCTTGCTAAATAAACGCGTTAAACCCGAGTATTCAAAGCGAGCCGATAATTAGACTACTCTCAGACAGACACGCAATGCTCACAATGTTTACATTATTTATACTCGTTGCAGTTAGACGTCGCGTGAATTTTCTCCAATTATTGTAATCAAAGTCGAAAATTCAAAATTTATTCGAGAAAATTACGGTAATGTATTCGTTTAAGTTCATTAATACCGTACGGTAACAATAGGGTTTCTTCTTTTTCATGAAACGAGAGAATTAAAACTCGTCCATGTATAAAATTGCGAAAATCTGGCGAAATTGAACACGGATTAAATCATTTCTCGGTCGAGCAAAAGGAGAAAGAAAGAAAGAGAGGGGGGAGGGGGAGGACTATTGATACACCCATTTGCGCCAAAGCGAACCTGATAGATTTATCCTGCCAAACGGAAACGATATATATTTGATAAACTAACGCGGAAGATGGAGCGATATCCAATAAGCTTCAAGATCGTTCGGCAATTCGGCCGTCGTGTCGAGAACGATAGGATATAGGTATCTCGCTTTCTTTGTAAAATAGTCATGTAAAGGTAATCGTGATAAAATATTGGTAAAATAAATCTTTCTAGAGACGTAAGTTGTGCCTAAATCTAAATGGATGTTTGTTGTTTGCAAAATCAAGATACGTTGTACGTCATACGTGGTTTTAGAGTTAATAAAGTCGACGAGGTAATTCTATCGCAAGGAATAAGAACGCGCTCGCACGATGCTGAGCAGAGCACGACTCGGTCCAACTGGCAACATCCGTAATTCGCGCTCGTTCGCTCGGCTCGCTCGACAGATGTATGCACAGTCGTCTGCAGCGAGAAGGCGGCGCAATATTGAGGTTTGCAGCCTCGTCAAGTATTTACTTAGGCCGAGCTAGAGACTCGCAGGGAGAAACAGAAACCGCGAGATGCAAACCGGAGAACGAATACTTTATTATAGCGCCGCGCTGAATGAATCCTGAAATTACTAACAATAAGAGATCGCGCACCGTCCGACTTCTTGATACGCAGCACAACGCCGAATGCACAACGAAAATAACTTTCCGACTCTCGTCTCGAGCTTCGTTTAAGAAATTTACAAATAGGGGGACACTCTTCTCTCGCAAAATTTTTTACGACTTTTATACTGAATATCAAAACTTTGTGTAGTAATATTCATACGCGATTTATGATGTTATCATTTTCATCTCTTTAGATTTTATTAACTTTTCAACTTTACTTGGAAAGAAATACATCTTTTTATGGTAAAAACTGGAGGGTCTTTGATGTTTCACGGGTATGTACTAATAATCGAAATATTCCCTTCTATGGCTAAGAGGTATAATTGACAAATTAATAAATTTTCCGATCACGCTTGTTTACGTTATATGAAGCTAAATGAGTTTTATAATTTCATATCGATAATTGATGATAAATTTTATGTCATTAGTGATATCATTTATTAATATATTAGTTATTATACATGTTTTATATTTTAAACGTCATGCGAACATGTTTTGTATTATTATATACATTTTAAATGATACAATTTCGTAACTTCATGTTGATAAGAATATATAAAATGTGTAAATAATTTGATTACACATATAATTTTATAGTTTATTTTCCGTTGTATTTTCCATTCCAAATTGAAAATTTTCAATATTAATAAAATGTTAAAAATCATTATACCAAGTGTAAATTAAATGAAAAATAATCCACTCTTAAAAATGGCGTGTTAAATCAATACTCGAAAGTCTCGACGTATTGTTGAACTCTGTGAAGCTGGCAGAACCATTTCGGACAGAATCAAATGAAACCTATCAGAATATTTAGTACTCATTTTGTATTGTACTAAATTGTACCACCAAAAGTAATTTTGTACCTTTTCCCATTTCGGGGGGGGGGGGGACTATGGCACTGCTGGCTTCCTGTTAATCTGGAAAGCTTAAACTAAAAATAAATTTAAAAAAAAATAATATACTTACCAGTATATTAAGCTATCCGAGCCAAATTATCACAGTGTAACGAATAAGATATGAAAATTATTTTTTGCTATTTTTTTGTTTCTAAAACTAATTTCTTTGCTTTAGTTTTTAAAAAGTTACGAGAGGCACGATAACCCAATATTAAGGACGATTGATTAAAATTGGAATAGAAATGGTAGAAGGCTTTTAGCTAGGTTAATATATTTTTATCAGATAAAAATGCTTGCTCAAAACGGAAAATTACAATTATAATTCGGTTGTAGTAGAAAAATTCAAAGTCCAGTTTAGCCAAGATGCACTTAACAACGCTATACGATAAAAACTGCGAAGCAACTGTATAAAAAGATAAAATAGACATTTTTCTACCGCGGAAATGGCGATAATATTGATCAGACGGGATTTACGCTGCCCGAATACCATTGCGTTCTGTTACCATTCGTTTACTACCGGAGACGTACCAATGATCTATGCTGTCGATTACACTGGTAATTTCAAGCACGTCGCGTCCCGCTTTGTGGGTGTCCACAAAGGTTGGCAAACAAACGAGAATGCCCATTGTATATCGATTGTGTCGGTATCGATCGCGAGGACAATGGAGGTAATTGAGCATGCACATTACGACCACTGGATATTCAAATACATATTTCGGAATAAAAATGAAAGCGAGGACTCTTCTTTAATTGCAGGGTCCTCTTGAGCTCTGTTCTGTTAAACTTTTCTTTTATACTTTTTCCCTTACTCGCCAAATGAAGTAGTTTCATTTTGGTGAACGAAGGTAGAAACGAAGGAGATACGGATTTCGCTTCACGTAAAAAGAAAGAACGTATCACTAAGCACAAACATGCTTTTCAGTCGGCAGGCTAAAACATTCGGAAAATCAAATGATATTTTTATGGAGCCACGATGAGAATGCACTCTCGCGCGACGCCGACGCCGACGTGGATTCGGAGAAGAACGGGACGAAAACAAATTTTCGCAATGAAAAAGGCAGGTGCAGGTCGCCTCCATTAACGGAGATCGGATCTGCTCGCGAGTTTTCTAATGAGATCTCCATGTGAGAACGAGCCATTGGTATTCGGGCAGAATGAAAATGAACGACGCGCACCTTTTTCTTGTCAGCGCAACCACTCGACCGTTTTTTCTATTCAAAGCAGACGCCCTTTGTTTTTTCGCTTTACAACCAGGGTAAAACCACGCATTTTTAATAGTAATTTAATTACAAGTCTACCTATTAAACAGCACGTTGGAACAACTTGTTGGAAAACTTTTAACGACCACGTTAACGTTTAACTAAAATATCAAGATGTATTAAAATACGGCATCTATATTTCTGAAATTATTGAATAACTATTATATATGCGAATAATATACGCAAACATTTTGCTAATAAAACTATCTTTCAATAAATATAGGAAAAGTTCGGTGATTAAATAATTTTTAATACCTATAAAATAGAATCTCATAGTTATCCGTGATTACATAATATTTAAAGGGAAGCAATGAACAATTTGTATGATAAAGTTTATCGTTATATTGTTCGAACATAAACACTGGTACAATATCAATGAACTTATCGCGCGCGCGCGCGCGCGCGACGCATCATGCACGTTTAATTATCATACATATAACGTACTAATGCAGTTATTAGCAGATGCGAGAGCTTTGATCATTATCCGGAATTACCCGGAAACGCGACCCGTATTCGCACAATGAAATCGTTCTATTCGCGAGTATAAAAGAAAGAAATGGTCGGCTAATGGTGCACATATTGCGTAACATCAGCGATCTATATGTGACAACAAATGCCCGCGCCCGACTGCCACGAGAAAAGCGCCCCGGCATTCCATTAATAAAATTTCACTTGTCACAGAGGATGATATAGAAAGAGCCTGCCAGCTCTCTTTAGCGTTCAAATATACAGAAAAGATATCATTTTTTTTCCCCCGAAACCTTTTTCGCATTTTTCGAAAAGAAAAATGGTATTCCACGGAAAAAAAAAACCGCATGCACGCTTTTCGCAGAAGATGGACTTGCCGTAATTCTATTATTATTTTCTAATTCTATTAATTCTCCAACATATTTCCCTCCATATACCATCTATAGCTTTTACAAGCCCGTCGGATCGCACGCGATACTTTGGCAGGTCGATGTGCAGCTCGGCGTCGCGCGCTGTGTATCGCGAGTGCGTTCGCTTCGCGAAGTCGGCAAACCGCGGAATTTACGGTGGCTTCAATTCACGGCAAACAGCATGTAATCCTTGCGCTGTTTGCGCCCGAAGCCTTGAGGGCAAATAAGGGAAGGCAGGGGGGATTACGAGCAGGTACGAAACGAGAAGTCGGAGGGGAGGGGGAGATAGCGCGCGCGCGCGCGCGCGCGCGATCCCCAGCTTTACGCATGCAACGTGAGATTCTCCCGCGACGTCGTTGTCGTTGTCGTTGTCGGTGTCGTAGTCGTTGTTGTCGTCATCCTCGCTACGCTTCCGTAATCGCGCCCGCCGTCTCGTGACACGTAAATTTTGCCCTTTTAATGCTGTTCACAATTAGTCACGTACCTACGCATACTCTTACATATAGTGGTATGCAAATGTGGCAGACTCGGGACGGGGCTTAATGAAATGCGTCATGTAAAAAGTAACGTTACCGCGAGAGCACGGTACGGCACGGCACGAAAAAGGGAATTATACCATTTAAGAGTACAAGAAAACAATGTCTCTTTCGTACGAGTTATCAAATTTTTAACTTAAAAAAAAAAACCACATCAGACTTGGCAGATAACACATTAATAAGGGGAAATATGTAATACGTATAGCGAAACGACTTAATGCAAAAAAAAAATGTGTTAATGTGAATGTTTATAATAAAAAGTAATACAGCTTAAGAATAGCACAATTTTGACGGATTATAACGGATAACGATTTAGTTTTAATTAAAATTTTAATTGGAGTTAAAATATTTAATTAAAATTGAAAAATGATAATCAAAATTAAAATTAAAATCTTTATTGGAGAATTACTGTATATATTGTAAATATAAATTAGAAAATATTTCGTAAAAGACGAAAGACATATAAAATATCCTGGAGAAGACTCCAGGAAATTCTTGAAAGTTACTCTAAATGTCGATTCGAAACTGCCTCGTCTATCATCTTTCTTTTTTCATTTCTTTTCTTGTCTTACAATGTTCATGAGGTGAATTCTGATTTGATCTCCTAACTATGCTGCACGCGATATGTTGCACGTGAGTTTAATGATTTCGAGTTACCTTTCAAGTTGTATGTAAGCGTGGAAGGAGCATTTTTGCCAAAAGATGTTCACAGTATAAAACTATACAAAATTATGTAAAAAAAAATTACGATTCATCGTTGTTCATCGTTACAATCGTTACAATCGTTACATCAAGAGCGTAAATTTGAGAAAAAAAATGGAGGGTCAATGGGCATAACTCGGTCGCTTCTTCAGAAGCATCGGAAGCATAATCGGAAAGAGACGAGATGAAAATAGCTGTTGCGCGGTGCAAAGTGTTTCGCGAAATTATTTCAAGTAGCAGCCTGCTTGCACGACTCGCAATAGATTCATGCATATTCAGGCGCGTGAGACGCTGGATTACGCGGCAAGCGCGCAAAGTATTACACTTATGATTATTCAATAGAAACTGCGAAATCCAGTTTATTGCCCGAGTTAGGGGATCGCCCTTGTCAGGGCGCTTCACGCGCGGAACTTTAAGTCAATGCTTATCAAACTCTCCGCAACAAGACGAAGGAAGTCTTGTAATATATAATGAGCCTTTCGTTATCCCAAAATAGTTAAACTTGGCTGGGGCAGGAGCTTTGCGCGGGACGGGCGTCCCGTTTTGCAATACCGCTCGCAGCGCTTCGCGAACTGCGAACATCCTTAGCGCAATTAATTCCCTTCCTGCTACAAAACAGATGACGTGGGTGTGCCGCGCGCCCGCGCCCGCGCCCGCAGAGAAAGTGCCGGCGCCGGTTTATCTTACGTTCTCGTAAATCCCTCGATCGACCCGTTCGAGGCGTATTCGGCCGGATGACGCTTTTACACGTAAGCGAGGGAAATCCGCGTAACGAATACGAAATAAGAAAAGATGCAATTTGCAACAAGTTCGCCTTTGCCCACAATCTCTATTTTCCGTCTCGCGCGCGCGAAAGGGATCCTATTCCGCGCCGATCGTTCTCTGCTTCCAAAGTAGGAAGCAGGACTTTCGGGAATTTGGACAAATCGACCATTATTTCTATCATCCTCTCGAAAACGCTCTTCAAAGCCCGTTGAACAGACGCTCGCCGAGATTTAACGAGAGAGTATTCTCGCTTTATTCCGCTTCTTTTCGGCGAAACTATGTGATCCTTATTCTATGGATATTGCGATGAAATTAGTTGTGATAAAATGTAGACAAATGAGACGTGAAATAATGAAATGTCATGCCATAGCTAGCTAATTGAAACGATTTATACAAGTATATTCTGTACAATATATTTCTTCGGAAATCGGTTATAATTTTCTGTAAGATTAGATCTTGTTTGTAAATTGTTTATTGCTTATCTACTGTAAGTTTTTGTCATATCACAAATAAAGAAAAACATGTCTAATATAGATACCGTTTGAAAATTAAGGATAAAAAGTACGTAAAAAAAAATCAAGATTGATCGAAATAAAAATATCGGTGTTAATGATGTTCGGAGGACGAAGTTACGAGCTCACGCTGGTCCTTCTGTCATCTCTTCTCAGGATTTCGTAACAGCTTAATGAGATCGATGCAATCCCCACGGAAATCGCGATTGCTAATTACGAGCGAGATTATTACTCGCGAATGGAAAAGCGATAAGGACATAAATTACTTTCGTGTCCCAGTAATCCTATAACGTCGATAAAGGTAAAAAAAAGGGAGGAAAAAAACTGACAAAAGGAAAGACAAAGAAAAGATTCTGCCTCTCGCGAAAGAAATGCACCACGACGGGCACAACCATTATCTCTGGCAAATCCAATAATCTTTTTCACTGCGTTTGACTCAAGATACTTTTCCTTTATATATATATGTGTGTATATATATATATATATATATATATATATATATTCATATATATGTATATGTATAGCAATATAGAGAAAGAGACACCGAGCGCGAGCGCGCGCGCGCTGAGCCCTCCGCGAAATTTCTGGAATAGACGCACTGCGAAGTACTTGACTCGATTATGAAAATGTACTTTCCCTTTGCTCTCTGCTGCGCTTCCACGCCAACACCGACGTCGACGTCGACGTCGACGACGACGGGGACGGGAACGGGAACGACGGCGCTCTTTTCCTGTTGTTTCAATGTCTCTTTGATCGCGACATAAATGCCGAGGAGGCCGCAATAAGGAATATGCTTCTCTCAGACGTCCCCTAAATTGAATTACCTACGCCGGTTTATCTTACATTCAGTCGATTGGCCGCTCATTATCCTGTCCCCGTTGCGCACTGTTTCGGCACACAGTCCAAGATGACTCGTCACTGATCGGCACGAAACGTCAATGTCAGGAAGCTATTTAGATTCGAGGTGAAAATTTCAGATAGATAACGCGATTTGTGCCCATCGTTTTAACGAGAATAACGGAGACGAAAAATGTTTCCAGGCGCGCAAACAACCGGCTGTATTTCGACTCATTTATATTTAATGGGCTATCGAACGCCGCTCGTTACAAATCACGTGCAATTACGCGTTACATTTTGAGTATCGCCGAGTACCGACCCTGCATGTTTAATTACATCGCGTTATATGCGTAATCGTTATTTCCAGTCAGCCGAACTTTGCGAAGAAAACGTTACACGATCCGCGGAACGCGGATCAATGCGAAACGAATTAATTTATGTACACGTTAATTATAATAGAAATGCGCGCTTCGACGTCCCCCTTATACGCAAAAATCCCCCTTAGTGCGCATTCTTGATTAAGTAAAGCGAAGTAACGGGATAAGGGTATTAAGTGGAACGAATTAACAATGCGACAGTCGTTGGCTCGTGTGTGTACACTGTAAGCCCCGATAACTTTGTGCATTTTGGCTTACGTAGAAACTTGGCGCGCGGAAAACTCGGGCCGTATTACGACGCGTTAAATCGGCATTACCGTTTTCATTTACATTCCTGTGCGCACCGCTGTTCTCTTTCTCGGCCAAGCTCTCACGTTGACACGCGCCCGAGAAAATGGAAGAAATTGCCGAAATACCTACAAATACAGTTACAGGCGAGAACCGGCCTGTTTTTCTCATTGTCCTTATCGAGGAAGAATGTAATGAAGTTGATTTAAAATCGTCCCTTTGCCTTTTTTTTTTTTGACTGACAATGAAACTAATCCAACTAAACTAACGCCAATGAACGTTCCGTTCGCATTAGCCAGGATGTGGGAATTGACGAAAGTAAGTTTTAACAGCGAAAACTCTCATACATTCGTTCGCTCGTGTACATTTTCGTAATTTCCACCGGCCTGCAGTCGTTTTCACGCAGACGTGTCCCCGTCCAATCCACAATCCACAATCCTCGCTGTCTTTCTAGATAATTGCCTTTTAGACGAGTCTCGCGGCGTTTGCGAAAGGAGTTTACCCCGCGGCATAGAAAAGCAAAAACGTACGCCGGAAAAGAGTCTGCTCTCGCTTCCTCATCTTATTTAAATTAGGACTTTACGCCAGGCTGCTTTGTAACAATGGTCGCCGTCTTTCGAAATGCCGACGAGACTCGCTTTATAGTGCTACCGTTTTTGCAATTAAATCTTAATTTTTAAAATAACGTCAGCCATTTTATATTTATAAAGATGACTCTTGCGAAAATGTCTTGTTAAATTTCTCTTTAAAAAGATGCACGTAATATTTCGCCAAAGACGCGTAATAAAGAAATTCAGTTTTCCCCGGAACTCCAGTTTTCATTCTTTCGCTTTATGAACCTTCTGCTTTGCTTAAGAAATATTCTGGGAATATTTCATCGAGCATTATCCGAAGAAAAAAATTTGCGGTGTCGTTGATCGTCGTTTGTTGTCTTTATGTAAGCAAAATTTCTACGTTTGGACAAAAATGGCAATTTCATATTCCAAATACATGTACGCGTCTCTCGTTTGAAATGGGCGTGTTTTTTTTTTTTTTTTTTAAATCGCGACGACGTCTCTGTTACGGCGGATCAGCGTGTGACATATCATCGGATTCTCCCTTCACGGATTTGCGGGAAGGGACCTCCTCGCTCTCCGTCGAGCCCGGTTTATCTCACGGACGCACGGTGATTTCTCGCGGTGAGTCCGCGCGCATCTGATCCGACTACGGCGACGAAAGATATTCATACGCCATGCCATGCCATTTAAGGGTAGCGACATGCCCGGGTACGGCCATTTTTTAAAGCGTCTCTGAAAAACTCGGAGATCCTGGGGCGGGTAGCGAGCAAGAAATTCGGGGCCAAGATAAATCGGCCAACTTATTGTTATTGCGCAGAAAGTGATGCCTGGATATTACTTGCTCCCCTCGGCTTGGAAAGCGACACAGGGACATGAATCACAGAAATGATACACAGCAGTGTGTAAAGGGCTGTAACATATTTCGCGTTGATGGTACGATGTGATGTTCGATCATCTGATAAACATTATTCTCCCGTAATGTATATATTTTTCGGTGTGCTTCCGACAGCGAGACCGCGAGGCGCTGATCAATTTTCCATGCAAAATCGAGCAAAATCAGGCAAATGTACGGCTTTAATTGGATTTAACAGCCGTACATATCGCTATTGTGTAACAACGCGCGAGCGCAATATTCATTTTCATTTACGTCGATTTCATAAAACAGCGTAAAGTTTTACTTTAAGGAGAGAGAGAGAGAGAGACCCGGGACACGCGGCGGAAGAATATATTACGAGAGAGAGCTGGTATTTAATATTCCTTGTACGATATCTCCGGATATATATGTCGACCTCCGATCTCGGCTCTCCTTAGGATGAAGCTCGCCGGTGAAATTTCCTAGTGCTTCACTCTACTTATTATCTTCATTTCCGCAGTCTCCTCCTTATCCGTACTTTCCTATGTATGCATTCGTCGAGAGATAGAAAGAGATAGAGAGAGAGAGTTGCTTTTATCCGAACGGAATCTTCTTTACGAGTTGAATCGATTCGAACAAAAATTTTCGACTGCGAATTGTACGTCGCAACGTTCACGTGTATAAAAGTCGCTGGGTCGCAAAATAACGCTCGCGTCGTCATATTATCTTCGTATCATTATAAACGAATATCGACATTTTATTCGCACCGTTAAATCGAGGAAGGCAATTATTGATAAATTCAATTAATTGTGTGCGAGCACCCGCGTGAACGAGAATATTTTCATCGCGATATCGCAACAATATTAAAATCATATCTCTTAAATTAAAAATAAATGCGCGCGTGTAACATTCATAAACCTGTTCTAATTATTAGTTTTTAATTAAAGGGTATTAGTTAACGATATCGTGATAAATTTCCATCGGGACTTTGTGCGAGAAAAAGGAAAAGGAAAAAAATCGTGATCGTGCGGGAGGTGTTGGACGCAACCGATGCAGTTGGAGAGAAAGATCCTCGTCATCGGTGCACCGCGAAACAAAAAAAAACGAAATTGCAATTGCGAATGGTCGAAACGCTTGCACGAATAAAAGATGTCAGTGTTCAGTTTTGTCAGAGCGTGTGCGGCTCTAGTATGTTTACGGTATTAAATGAGGTCGTTTGCGAAAGTGTCGCGATATTTCCATTGCCCGGCGTAGAAATAAATCAGCGCAGGATGCGTACACGTAGCTTATGCGTTGAATAACGGTCGTTCGGTCGCCGACGCGTGATAACTCACACTTTCATTTAATCCCGCGAATAAACAGGGTGAATAATAATGACAGGTTAATTATAATTGACGCAATTGTTGCCGTTAGTTTATCTATCGCGTGCATAATTAATTTCTTACATAATAAGCGTATTATGAATTATCACAATTTCCAATAATCAGAAAGCTCGAGTGTGTATTTAAGCGGACGTGTATAATCCATAAAAATCAATTAATGAGGAGCTATGTATCATAGAAATGTAAATTATAGTTTAATGGTCTAACCAGGACACATTTTCAATCAATTTTGTTCAAAGTGTAGCAGAAATCATGCCCAGTCGACGATGAAATACAAGAGTGAAGAGAATTTTAAATATAAAAATTCAATAGAGTCAATACGCATCACAGAATGTGACACGATAAGACGAAAAAAGATGGCTCGCTATATTTTTCAAACTATCTATAGTATAATTAGGACGACAGCAGAAAAGATTGACCGTCAAATATTCTATTTCTAATTATAATAAGAAAATGAAGAGAAAGAGAGAGAAAGACAGAGACTTTCAAAGAGAAATTTCAAATAATTGCCACACTTTCATATCAATTTCTCGAATCGAAGGTAAATTTTTGAAATCTTTTTCTCGCACGAGTATATTCTTGACAACGTAATAGGATTCAATCTCGCTTCAGTTTTTTTACTTCTCTCCTGAAGATTGCAGGGTTGGTTTCGAATTGCGGTTTTAGAAGGACCGTTCGAATGCGAGTCGCCTTGCCATTATCGCGGCGCAAGATAATCACCGAGCAGAGAGAATATATGTCATCTCATCTTTCTCTCTCCCTCCCTCCCTCTCTCTTCTAATCGATCCGCACACATACACAAACGCACACAATCGTCCTGTGCCAGCAGCGCGCGCTCGGATGTTACCGACGGATCAATCCGGATTAATTGAGTTACGGTTCGCGGTTTTGCGGCCGGCCAATGACCGCAGGGATATATCCGCGGCTTCCGGTGTGTTTGTTCGCTAGTGTGGTCATGTAAGTGAGGGAGGGACGAGGGCGAGAGGAGAGTGAGGAGCCGCGCTATGTGATTCCCGTCAAGCTGTGATACTCGCACCTTTCCGGCGGCTCGGTAGTTTTTTTTTCCCCCCTTTTGAAATCACCAAAAATTGAAAGCACACCACATTACGTAGCGGTGACCACAACGACAGGCGCTATCCCCCCCGGGATTTTCCGCCGACACGATTCTCTCTTCCACGAGGTGAAGACGATGGTGACGGTAACGCATCGACTTGGAAAACCAACGATGCGAGATGTCGTGGAGAACAAAACGGATTCGGAATCGCGCTGCGGAAAATCATGCTCCCTTCGGAGTCCCGATACGATATTTCTACCGGACGGTTACTTTAGTAGTAACGAATTCTGCAAGATTGATATATGTAGACTAACGCGAGAAGGAGAGACTTTTAATCTTTATATGTCTATTATTAATATTTCTAATGATTAATGATTGATATAGCGTAGCTATTACGGTTCCCCGAGAAGTAGATAACTTTATTACTAAAAAGCGTTAATATCGATTAACATTCGCGGCAGAAATGTTCAATTTTCATCAACATTTTCGACGACTAGTTTAAAAGGAATTTATCGCAAAAAATAATCATTTACCATAGGTTAGGTATAATAAAAATATATACACACGTAACATATCAGCTGAAAATATATTCTGCGCGTGGTAGCATAGTAATACCACTGAACCGATGTATGTGCTCTCATATTTCTGTTGTCATTTATTTATTATATTCGCGCTCGTGCGAAACGGTGTAAAACGAGATTTATTATTTGCCAAATTCTATTGCGCGAATACCTCTCGCAAAATATATTAATGCTTTTATTCGCGCCGCGGTAAAATCTAGACTGTCAAATGTATTTTCTGTACTAGAATTAATTCTATCACACAGTTGCGTATAGCGCGACAGACGCATCGTATAACCGAGAATAATGTGTGTGCATCGTCTACACGATCTATACACGAGAGTGCAACTTGGTTATATGGCCGTGTTACATAGCAGCAGGAAAAACGATACGTGTAAATAGGGAGTAAATTTCCGCACAAAGGGCAGATAGAAAGACTAGATCAATTCTATTCAAGTTTGAAATTAGCCCGTGAAAATTGAAAATTACCAAGTTGAAGAAATTCAGGAAAAAATCGAAAAAAATAAACAATTTACATTGCAACGCAAGAAAACGTAATGAATATAATGATAAAATTATTTAAATTATTCTTCTTGCTTTAACAGTCAAAAAAATATATTTAAAATTTAATCATAGGAAAAAAGGAAAAGGAGGATACACTTTAACATAACGTAATGTATCCTCCTGTGTAACGGCATACAGTTTCGTTTAACATTAATTTACGGCAACATTAATTAAACATACGGCCTATTCCTTTCGTTTATGGACACATGCACAAAAGTACTCTAACGCGCTTCTAACGTATAAATTGAAGCTTTCGTGCGCGATCGCGCGAATGTATGAACGGTGCGCGAACAATCTGTCACCGTAATGCGGGACGTTTGATAAAAGCACTTAAGTCGTATCCGCCGTTCGATCTAGAAAGTCAGGGTGCTCGCGTGCCCCGGGCAATAAATTAAAGTTTTGATCTCGACGAGGCGCGCACGTGAGCACGAGAGCGGCGCGAGCGCGCGTAGCTTTTATTTTCTCGCCGGAATTCCGCGCGCACGACGACATTCCATGCATACGACGTGAATATTTTCCCTCGGCCGCGGCCGGCGAAAATTCGGGACACTGTTGATTGGGTTGGACTATCGCTCGGTTACGTTATTTTAACGGAGGCTCGTCGAACGCGAATCCTCAAAGGACCCGTAGTGGCGTATTTTCGAATGCTTTCCGTTACATCGTATTCGGGAATTTGGAATATTGAACAGGGCAACGTTTGAACAGAGAGAGACAGAGAGAGAGAGAGAGAGAAAGCGTTCTCTTTCACAATACAATCTTCCGTAATATTATGCGCGACAGCGCCGTTCGAATATAAAGCTTGAAATACGTGTGCTTGCAGCATCACGTTACAATGTCATCCTTGCGTAAACTATGTATTACACGAGTTAGAAACGTCATTACGCGGGGTGGAATATGCTTTTTTTTTCTTCCATTGAAAATTTTTGCGCGGACGTTCGTCGTTGTCGTCGTCGTCGTCGTCGTCGTCGTCGTCGTCGTCGTCGGTAGTCCCGGCCACGTTATGGTAATCTGTATGGTAATATAGTGCAAATTGTACCGGTGGATATGATTTATAGCCGCAGCGCGGGCGGTACGAAATGAAATAGAGGATGCTACTTTCATCTGGTTCGGCGACGAATTATAATAATTCAGTCGGGTGAATTTGCATAGTAAAATCCAAAATAATATGAATAAACATAATTAGACACACGTCGCATTAATTTTCCGCACAAAACGCTTCGCCGTAATTAACGTTTCGGAAAGTGTCGGACTGGAGAGTCCGACAGATTTAACACACGCTGTTTTACCGCTGTTTGCCGCCTTATCAGTCAAATATTTCAAACAAATTATTAAGAATGTCAAGAGTCGTGATTTTGTTTGTTGAGACGTTCGCCCCCTCCTCCCATAGAGAGATAGAGAGAGAGAGACAAATATACCGACAAACTAATCGTGCGAGTATAACCCGCGGTGCTAATCAAGAGTCAAGGGCTAACTGGTCCTTGACTGGCCTTAACAAAGGCGACTTGGCCCGCACCACCGGTTCTCGAGGGACATCAGAAGTGGGCCGTTTGTGTGGACCACGCGAGCTTAACAGAAATTCTCAAAGGGAACATCGGATGTCGTACCTATCCCCAAGCGACGCGTCGCGCTCAAGTTAAGAGTTAATCCACGACAAAGCCGCGGAATGACCCCCTCCCGTTAAGGGGTCGCCTGCATGTCCCATATCCCGTGTATTTAACGTTCGCATGCACTCGGCGTATTCGCTATACGATTACACGTTTTACGGTCATCTGAGACCGCAACGAGCGAGCTTTTACACGTGTATCCGCACACAGGACGTTCCGGAAAACAATAAATTTGTCATACATTTCCTAAACTTTAATTTCCGTATACACATAATTAACATTATGTGTTTCGCTGTAATACTTTCTTCCTATCATATCTTTGTGCAGCGAAACGTTTTTAAAATGACGGAACAGTGAAACGTGTATCGCGATAAAATTGTAACGCTTTGTAATTGTAATTCTTTTACAACTTTCCGGCAATTTTTAGAAATCGAGTATAATTTACACTCGTATCTTCTTAATTACGGACATGCTCTTTGTAAAAATTGTGAAATTCCTCAACAAAGTTGACTTTTCTGAGATGGAGTTTCGAGAAACGAACTAATTGTAAGATTGTAGTAGGCAATTCTATAAGGAGAGTCTTGGCTCTCTTGGTTCATTTAAATTCGAAAAGGTAAATGGTCTTTACCTTTTCAGGATTTTAATTCCAGTTTTAATTACCGGGCCGTTTAGTGTCGAATATCGTAAAGTTGCTGTTATTATTGCTATTACGATAATTACGATAACGTTCTATTAGCGACAATGGTTCCTCGTATTACGGCTCCTTTCCTTGCAATTGCCTTAAAAGTAAGCGTGGAATAATGTCGCGCGCGCGCGCGCGCGATTGTAATCAACGCGTTAACGTAAATACGGGGGCGGTGCATTATGGCATCGTGGAATTCCCAGGGACGCGTACACGCCTCGTAATTCGCTGCAACAACTGCTTTGTGGTTGTTGCTCGACGTACCGAGGGTACCGTAGTCGTCGTGTGTCGTACCACGAAAGGACATCAGAGCTCCGTAAACGTCCCCCGTGGCACGTGAATTTCGTACAAGCGCTCACGTGAAACACACGGCGACGCCCTCGCGCGCGCGCGCTTATAGACCGTTAATTAATTTCCCCAATTACACTCCTACAGGCGCGCGCTGTCCTACGAAACACCCCAGGGGACTAGAGCCTGTCTTCCAAGCACTTGACCCAGACTCTAAGCAAAATATTATCCATACTTTAATTAAAAAAGGCTTAACGTCGCGATGTAAAAAAAAATTAAGAGCTAGCGAGCGATAGCTCGAGCCAACAGTTAAGGAGCTGCTAAAAATATGAGTGCTAGACGCGCTTATTTCGTCTAGACACGAGAGAGAGAGAGAGAGAGAGAGCGCGCACGCCCCAGTAAAAGCTTTGATGAACGGAATAACGAGGAAAATCGAGCGTTCGTAAGGTCGCTGACCTTTTAACGCTATCTTTGATTCTCACGAAAAGACACGCGACGTCTTACGCTGTTCTATGTGTTCGTCGCATGTGATAAACGGAGATTGCGACTAAAATTTGTGATTATTATTTCGGCACGCCAACAGGAAAATGATTTCGAGTCTCATAGTGAAAATATTTTGTTCGAAAATAGCGATCACGCGCGCGCGAAACTAATACAATCCCATAACGGCAACTGTTATTTCATCGCAGAGATCACGACTGTGGAAACGGAATATTTTGCATCAAATTGAGTGCTTCGTTAAAATGTTATTAAATTTATGGCTTTTATTTCGCATCAGATTTAATTCCTTTAGCGGGTATGTGTGTTTTTCGACATTACGGGCGGTACGCGATAATTACGATTGACTCTCCGTTGTATTATTATTATTATTATTATTATTATTATCGCCGTTAGTTGATTATTACCCGATGCGTAACGAAAGTAATTATCTTCGAAGATGAATTTACGTTATAATAATTATCGCAACACGCAAGGGGTATCCATTGTGCAAAGTTAAGATCCTAATTAAATTTCTTGGCGCGCGCTTGTGGCTCGTACTCGCCCATTATATTCGAGAGGATCCATCCCTTCGTAATAATAACAACAACTTTGATCCCGATGATCTTAATATAAGTGCATACACAGCGCGCGTGGCGTAAATCCGATTCGACGCGTTCCAATTCGCAAACGTCAACGAAATTCTGGATTTGCTTACGTCGCTACACCACGCAAGATTAGATATGTAAATCAATTAATCCGCAGTAATTGAGTTGGAGTTTCTGATTTGGCCGTTACCGCGGGAATCATACCGAAATAACGTGTTTTCGTGCAACACTGTCGTTGTCGCCGCCGCCGCCGCCGCCGCCGTCGTCGTCGTCGTCGTCGTCGTCGTAAACGAGCCATCGCGAGTAACGAATCCCTCGGATCGCGAATTAATTCCACAAGTATACATATAGTCTGAAATACGGCCCGGCGTTTCTCTATTTCTTCCCAAACGATCATTCCGTCACATTTCAATTATAATTCAAATTTCATTTCTTTTAATATTCAATCATTCTCTGTCCCGAGGCGTTCCTGACGCACCTCATCGAATAGATGTCTATCGTAGTCGCGCTTGAAAACATGCAAATTGGTACTGCAGAAACGGGCGAGTGAAAAAAGAACGGGGAAATTCAATTCCCTTTTGTCGCGCTCTAAATGTCAGAATAATAAATTTCCGTGTTTTCCAATCTCGAGGGAGAGGAAGAGCAAGAGAGAGAGAGAGAGAGCGCTAGCACAGTGATTTCCTTTTTCTTTTATCGTTCCCGATACCCATAAAGAAAGCGAACGTACACGCAAGGGCGGCTTAATATCGCGCGCCGGGCGCGTCGTGCTTTTCCGTGCAGAAAAATGCAACTCCGTGCCGCACACGCGGCCGGCTAATCGATACCTTCTCGGGAGGTGGAAGAAAACTCCACTTCCGTCGCGATATACGCGATGTATTCCAATATAATTCCCCGGGAGCCAAGGATCGACGAGAGAGATTTGTGGCGCGCGTCGCGTCGCGTGCAGACCTTTTTACGCAAGCGAATACGAGACGCAAGTGTGTTATCTCTTATCGCGAGCCGCAATTTCGATGATGTATCGCCGCCGGTATCGCTCGGAGCGTTTGCCCTTCTACCGCGATAAACGCGAGATTATTCTCTCTCTCTCTCTCTCTCTCTCTGTCTCTTCCTCTCGTGGATCGCTCTTAAAGAGCCCCATCCTGGTGGATATACTCTTTACGAAGGAAAATCACTCTTTATTAAGCGCCCTTCGACGTGATACGAGCTCGTCGCTTTGCCGCCGCTGTCGCTTTGAAGTGCCTCTTCGAGTATCTTAATGTACCTTTCCTTCGAGACCGTCTTTCGCGCGTCGCTAACAAGAAAAATGACGCTCCAAAAAGGAACCAATTTTGCCGCGCAGATTACTAGCAGTAACATCAAAGTATGAAAGATTAATATAAATTCACATAATATTAATTCGCCACTCTTCATCACTCGCGCCAGTTGAGCCAGTTTTCCTTTTCCGCTCTCGCAAATACTCAATTATGATACTGAATTGTGAATAATTATTTATAGAAGCTTGAATAATTCATTTCTTTAAATAACAAAACTTGTATAAAATTTAATAATGTATTATAATCTATACTGATACTGGTATTATAAAAAATTGAATAAAAAGTGAATAAGAATTTTGTGCAGTTGTGCCGGCAAGTTTTTAACGAAACGCCCTGCCCTCGTAGTGACTCACATAATCCACGTGTTAACTCAGGCGTTGCTTTCTCGCTCTTTCTCTCGTTCGAGCGGCATCGAAAGGAAAAGCTTTATCCAAGAGCTCAGGTACAGTATACAAAGACTTATTTCGTTTCTGAGACGGATATTTCCTCTCTCCTGGAGCATGGCAAGAGAGCTCGACAAATATTTCCCGAGAATTTATTCCGCCGGAGTAGATATACTTATGCTCACGGACCGATACGATTGGTCGGAATCGTCGAACTCCAGATCTCTTCACTTGACCCTGCTTGTTATGCGCGCGCGTAATACATTTCTTCCTTCTTGGCTGCACGTCTGCAGACGTGTCGTTGACCGGGCGCAGCAGCACCAGACTCTCGCTCGTATTTTATCAACGAATTTCAATTCAGACAGTCGGTCGAAAGTCGAACTAAAATAATTTCGCATTCAAGTATAATCAGCTCTACACTGTAAACATCTACTTTGCCATTGGGTTACCGCTGCAGGAGTAGGAATTCAATATTCGGTTAATTTGACTAAAACAATGAGATAAAATTTTGACAAAGTTTAAAAGGTTAACAGTTAACAGTATATTCATTCAAGTATTTCATGGATTTCATGTATATTATAATTACATGAAGCCGGCATATCGTCTAGTATCAATTTATCGCTCACTAGTGGTCTCCCATTCCTCACGCTTAAATCCCGTGGATAATAAATGCTATAATATTAGCGGTTTGATTTGCCTAGCCATCGAGAATCGCGTGAATCGCATGAATCGCGCCGTTGCACCTCGTCGGAACATAGATGTTCCGATATTACGCGGCTGCAATGTCCGGATTTAACCCCGCCGCATATGTAACGCCGAATAATTTAGTACAATTCGATGCTGTTGCATAATGCACTTTGTTCCGATTCGCGCGTCGTCCTTATCACACGCGGATATGAATCGCGATAATAAATATATCATGGAGAAATTAATCGGTAATGTACACACCGTTGAAAATTAATGACAATCGCATTATTTCGTCATCAATTTTCACAAGTCCCATTACTACATCGAACGACATTCGTTAAGGTTGTTACAGATCGTACGTTACGTTTCATCCACTTTTTTTTCAATTCTTCAGCATTTAGGAAAGCAACCGTCATCAGCGATGTGTGAAAATTGAGTGAAGTCGAGAACAGAAAATTAAGCGAGAAGATATGTCGTGACATGGTTAAGCATTGACTAACAATAAGTGAAAAGGTGAATTAAAAGCGGGATTTTCACAGTAATCCAATAAGTATCATGAAGATCCGTATTAGTCGCGATTAGATTCACGCTGCGACGAAACTTGCGTTGCCTTTCAAAGGAAGCTTAGAGAGCCTTAGAAGTTCAAATGCGATTACAGGGGCATCGACTCAACGAACGTTGCTCGTTAGCTTTCTGATCTTACACGGTGTAATCTTTCACTGCACTCGCTCGTCAGTCTCTTTCGCTCTCTCGAGTCGTGTAGAAGCGATTTAAACGGACAAACTCGGGGAAGGCAAAGGGGAGAAGGAGAGATAAGATTAAATCGTCCGCGATTGCTATTTTATTTGAAAACTGTTTTTCGCAAATACTAAAAGTTGAAAGAATACCCCTCTCCCCGTTTATCCTGTAAAATGTTAATTTCTCTCTTTTACACACATCATTCTTTTATCAATATCGCAATCTGACGCGAGATGCTTCTGTGAATGCAAAAAAGGTCTGCAAATTTTGTCGTTGCATAAATATAACATTGTCTTTCTTTCGTTTCCAATCATAGAATAATAATAGGGAAAAATGTTTTCTTTTTATTTCATTCCGTTTAAAACCATTTCATGTGATAACTCGTCGTCGTGCGAACTCGTCTCGCTACACCTTACTCGCGTATGCGAAATCTCTCATTATGTATTCATACGTTTCGCGTAACTTTTTGTCATTCATCAATTTTAAATCGACACGGTAGATCACGGAAACGTCGGCGAAATTTTTTCCGATTTCGACGAGTCCAAGTGCGGCTGGTACAACCAAGTCCCGGATAAATGAGAGGACGATAACAAACCCGCTCGGCCAGCTTATACGTCGACATATTTCTCATTTTTCTTTCCCGCCGCGAAACGAATCGTTTTTGAAGCTCATCACCGTAACACGCCGGTAACTCGATGGTAACTCGATGGTAACGAGTTTGTAAAACAGGAAGGTGACCACCGCACCGAACGGACTTGGAAATTGGATAACATTTTGCACAGTGAGAGGCTAGGATTGAACCGTCTTTGGTAAAACAATTGCAAAATAAAAAACGAAAGTCATCTCATTTTTGCGACGGAAAATAAAAATAATAATAAAAAATAATTGTGTTAAAATTTAAAACAATACTGTGTTATGGAACAAGCTTCTTTTGTCATTTCATTTTGCCTTTTTTATGCTTTTTTATCCTTTTCGCGTTACGAAATGTGAAATATTGATATCTGACAACATCAATTTTAATTTAATTACAATCCTCACAATCCTAGTTTTTAAATATTACACATATGCTTAGTAATAATGTAAAATTTATACATTCAACATACGTGTATGTTATATTTAAAAAATGTTATGTTTTCGCGGGTCTAATTTATTGTTAGCCGAATATAAATAGCCGACAATTGATCGTTTCTTTCGGCTAGATTCAAGAGTGGCCTAACCTCTTGAAGGAAAACCTCTTTATATCGCAGCAAATTCCGCAGTCGAAAGTTTAGTTCGGCAGTCCCTCTCGCCTTGCCCCCCCGCGTTTCCTTCCCTAAGGCCACCATGCACTTCCGCCGAGTTTCCGAAGAAAAATCCACGCGAAGCAAAACAACCCCGCTGCTTTCATATCGCGACACTCTGTACATTTATCCAGAAACAGGCTGCGTGGATGTGGTACCAAGAGGAAACGTGTCTGGCATATCCTGTCCTGTAGTTGTCGGCAACTCTCCACCGACGGCATTCTCTCTCTCTCTCTCTCTCTCTCTCTGCTCGTTGACTCGACAACTACAGCATCCCCGATGGTCCTTCCCATCAGCCTACCCTCCCTTCTCTCTTGCAACCCTATCGCCAAACTCCCACGAGTCTGTGTTTTTGTTTACTTGGCATCGATATCATACGCTCGCGGGGCTTGAGCACCGACTGTACTGAAAATCAACTACCGCGCTCGTCCCTTCGTAGTCAGACCATTCTCTCGCCCCGCCGATTCTTCCCAGCATCCATTTTCCCTTCGCCCGCTCCACTTTCTCTTTGTCTTTCCTATCATCGCGGAGAAACACATACGCGGGACGCATCGGCATCCACTCCGCGTCTCGATTATTTGCTCGCGGCGCGTATGTATGTATGTGTGTATGTGTGTGTATCTACGTGCCAGTAGGCTGATTTTTGTTATTCCTTTTATTATAGTCGGAACAAAACAATACGATACTCTTTGCCGCGAGTATAGAGGAAACTTTATGGAAATGTTATTCCACGAGGCATTTACTTGCTTACACGACAATAATCTCGATAGACGAAAGCGGCAAGTCGAGAGATTTTTGAAAGTTGATTACAGCTTATCATACGCTGAATATTCATGGCAAATAAAGCCAAGTTGATATTAGCAAAGCATATACAGGCAAAGGGTATAGTTTTCCTTCCGCGTCCATGCAATTTAACGGGTCGAGTCGCGAACGCGCCGGAAAACGCGAGGACGGAACAAGAGGGTGACGTGCATCGCGGAAACAAGAGTGCATTTGATCCTGCTGCATATGCATACGACATATTTCGAATATGCAAATCCACTGCGCCGGCAATTTTCTTCTCCTGATCGATGTTTCACAAAGCATCCCAAATGGCGTCTCATCATTCATCGCTCGCATCGCATCGCATCGAACGGTCCTTCACGCCTAGTTTCGTGGCAACGTAAAAATCTGCATGCGAAATGCGGATGACAATGCGCGATGCGTAAAATGTTGAAAATAGCTGCTGATACTGTGTCTCTCGCAGCTTACAGCATCGTTCCCCAGTTTAATTTCGACCGTTATCTCTATGCATAGTTGATAGGTATACCTCTACAGAGAGACGGGGCACGCTTTCAAAAAAAAAAAAAAAAAATTAAATTTCACCTACGATATATAAAAAATCGAAACTATTTTCACGGTAATAATATCCGATAAAACACTCTAGGGATGAAAAAAACGAAACGGATCAAAACACGCGGTTTATTTTTACATGAAATTCGAAGCCAATCGAAATGTCGAATTTCGAACGTAATATTTTGACTGCAGACACATCAGTTTCTTCAGTTAGTTGGATATAAAAATAACACGAACGGAGAAATTTCGATGTAATGATAAAAACAAAATGCTTTGTATTAAAATATTGCAGAGAAATGCATATAATGTGAATTCGATGAGGTACTCAAATGCGAACTGGCGAAATTTGGATCTGGAAAGAGAAACGACACGGCACGGCACTCTGGAAATCTAACGTGGACGAAATATTTTTGCATTATGGATCACGATCGAACGCGTCCTGTCCCTTTTACTTCTCGATCGTGGTATCTCCTCTGAAAGGACTGCAAAGCAAACGGGACTCGTCTCCATGCAAATGCACGCCGCGGACCGGAGATCGCGCGCAGATAGGAAACAGCGAATAACGAGACGCGAGGTAGAAACAGGTACCTATAGCGCAACTCTTCCGGTTGCGAGGACCTTCGAAGATGTTACACGCTTGCAACGACGACGAAATTGAGACAAATCGAAACGAGCGAAGGGAAATTTTACGGGAGAATCGTTTAAGGGGTCATCTCAGTTTGCAGCGTTAAAAGAAAAGGTGATTTTTGGGAATCTATGCAAGTGAATCCGTCTTTCCAAAACTTTATTACATGCCAGTATATATATATATATATATATATAT
>VBVQ01000606.1:0-52761 GCA_011636635.1 Tetramorium simillimum
GGAGGGGGGCGGTCGGCAGGGGACCGATGTTTGCCGCGACCCAAACCACGTCCAATTAGTGGAATTAATACCGGCTGGGCTTTGGGGGAGCTAATGCCTCTGTGTGTGCATACCTACGGGTATGCGCGCCGATGACTGCACTTTCCTTCGTGCGTAATGAAGGACAATCCCGTCATCGTACCTATACCTCGATGCATTCGCTCGTGGAAGTGCGATCACCGGCTGCTCTTGTTCTGCGGTTACCGATGAAATTCCGTAAGTCTACAGACTGTGTGCGGCGGTGCTCTCCACTGAATCGTTAAGAAACTTGGCTGGCTAATTTCGCTCGACTACCACCGGAAAGATTCGCGCAGTCGTTGTGCACTTTGAAAAATACGGGCGTCGTCAAAGTATTAAGTTTCATAATGGGCTCAATGTAAATACGTATTTATATTCATCGTGACTACAATAATAAGTCTAATCTCGATACACTCTATCCCATTATTTCATATATCCCGAAAACCGTCGCCGATCGGTAGGCTGATTTAAATGAATCAAACGTCAAGCTAAAATAATGACGCGCGAGAGATGTAACAGCGACAAGTTCTAATCTATTCTTTAGAGGGTTTCAGGCTCTCGATTATCGGAAATTTATTTCGGATATTACGCTCGATATCACACGCATACCGCTCCTTTGCTCCCCGGCTCCCACCGTCACTGTCTCTCTCTCTCTCTTTCTCTCTCTCCCTCCCTGTCTATTTTTCGAAAGCTCACCGATATCGCGCCTCTTGCTCGCGTTCGGCGCGAGGTTTGGCACGACGGGGAACGAGCGCCGGGCATTTTCAGACAGGCCACCGTGTGATACGCATTGTTCGTCCTGGACGTCGCCGCCGTCGCCACCGTAGTCCCTGTTACCGCTCGTTGCCCACCCCGCTACAGATACGCGCTTAGCGCAACACGGTGTGTTTGCATCGTGCATAGCTGTTACGTAACCCTCGTCATTGTTTGCGCATCGTCGTTACACGCCTATATGGAGAAAGGGAGGGTGGAGGGTGGTTTCGCCGCCGTTACGGGCGAAAGGCGGGTGGAAAAAAAAAGGAGGAGAGCGCGCACGGACGGATTTTTGCCCATCCCGCATAGAGAATATGTGAGCGCATCTAGAGGCAGTTGAGCAGACTCGCGTCGGGAGAACTGCATCGAGAACAGGCCCCGATTGCTCTTTTCGATGTTCACGCCGTGCGCGTTCACCGTATTTCCTCCCTCTTCCTCTCTTTTTTTCCTCTCTCTCTCTCTCTCTCTCTCTCTTAACGGTACGCGTTTCATCGTTGGATAACTCCCGCGGCGGATGAATATCGATCGTTACGAAGCTCTCACGCTGGAATATCGTGCGAATGCCAATTCTACCGTTTTAATTTTGCATCGGCATACGCGGCTATTGGAATCACAATCGCAGAATCAATCGGTAGTCGCCGTAGTCAAATTTGTCCGTTCGCCGGGCGAGAACAACAAGCGGGCGATATGCAAACGAGCGAGTGTCGGCGAAGAGAGACAGAAAACAGGAGATAGAACGAGAGAGAGAGAGAGAGAGAGAGAGGAAGATCGAGCGAGCAAGCGAAGCGGAGGGTGGGATGGTTTACATTTTCCAGATTGAAATGTTAACCCAGTAGAAAGGTGGTCGGCGTGCGTGTGCATTACGGCCGATAACCCGATAACGCCGAGCTGCGTCGGTGTATGCATCACGCCCTTACATCCAGCATCCCCGTTCTAGTCCGCAATGAAGCAATCACCGTCGATAAGCATTGTACAGGTCCAGCACAATGGACAAGACTTTCCAGCCGCCCTGCTTCCCCTGCCCTCCTTTATCCGAGCCAACATATCTCTGCCTCCCTAGCCTATGAAATCCCGGCATAATCTTCTCTGATCGAATAGCCGTCCGAATTAAACAGAAGCGGTCTCGTAATTTCTTTTTCATAACTGGCTTCAAAGTCGCCAGTCCTAATTTCGGCGTATCGAAACGCGACGCGATTACTTGCAACTCAACTCATACGATCTATCCTTTACAAGAGTAAACAAAAATTTTAATCGACGTGAGGCAATTTAAAAAAAAATAAACCATTGACGATATTTTTCCGCACTGAAAGTATCGAATAGAAACACGGCGAGATTAAACGCAAAAGTTATCGAAGAGGCCTATCTTTTTATGATCGCTTCATCTGACGCGCTATATAAGTAGTGGCCTATTTGCGAGCCCCCTCGTGTAGTTAAGATTAAAAAATCAATCGTGGATAAAATCGTCAAAGTGCAATGCGAAATTTAATTGCACCGACACAATGGAATATCCACGGAACCGCGATCGAAAGTGTTTCTCGAGCAGACAAGTTGGTGGGGGAGAGGGGGGAAAAAAGGTGATGAAAGTCCAAATAAAGTAAACAAAGGCGCGATGAAAAACGACGGTAATTTTTCTCGATACCGATACCCGCGTTCGGTTTTTCACTGTGGCTTGCGCGCAACTAATTACCCGTATGCCACGTGTTATTATAAATAGCCAATCGTTACCGGCACAGCCGCATTCACGATTCGCCCATAATGGCGTGTTATCGGATAAATAAAACAGATAGCCGGGAGAGAGGGTGCGCCTCGATTATACGTCGGCATCCCCTGCAAACGTAGCTATACTCGCGGCTCGCAATTTCTCGTTATTATTTTAGCACATTCAGACGCGATAGATACACATTGCGATAGATACACAAATTGCGGCGCGCATGCTCGCGCACGCATTATCTCCTGCATAAGACATAGCGGGAAACCGAAATGAATACCTACCACAAATCCGATTCTCTATAAATCTACAAACAACGAAAAAAAAATCATTACTTAATTGCAAAAGAATTTGAACATCAATATAGCGTCATGAAAATAAATGTATGTACTTCGGGCTTTACTATCAGACTTTTATTTTTACGGTAAAACGGCAAAGCAAAGTGAATTTGTCACGTTTTTGTGTTCTCTGTTTTTTTTTATTTAACGAAAAGTTGAATCATGCACGAAAATGATCTTCTTGTTGATATTGACGGCAGCGGCGGCAAAATGCGCCTCTGCGACACACGGGGTAGTAGTTTTCGCCACACGCGGTATTCAAGCTAAATACATTAGAAAGCTCATTTAAATACGACACAATGGCGAAGCCGGGCGCCGTGTCGTCCGGATAAATTCGTTGGCCGAAGTAATACTGTCCATCGCGTTTCCTGACGCGTCATCCTCGGCGGGACGGGCGTCGCGCGAATCGATATCGCCGCATCGGGGGAAACTCGGTCGTTATTCGAGATCGCGGGACAGCCGGCACCCGATTTTAATTACTTTAACGACATTTATTCATTTCCGAGCGACGACGAGCGCGACCGGTATTTTCGGCGGTTGCGCGCAAGCCCCGACGTCAATACTTTCCCGTGGCAAACGCCGCGGAAGACAATCGCGTTGACACCCCGTGATGGATGTCCCGCCTGCTCAAAATACCCCCTCAGTTTTCCCGCCAATAAAGCCCATTGTAAATGCGAACTATTCGAAATATTAGATCGGCACAGCGATTACGGCCCGTTCAGTCATCGCCGTTGACGCACCGTAATCCTTTCCCACCTCTCTCTCTCTCTCTCTCTCTCTCTCTCTCTTGCTTTCGCACGATTTTATATCGCATCTTCACGCTTAATTTTCGGATATCTCATTTTCTTGCAATATAATAAAAAAGAAATAATCTCCTCCTTTACGGTATTTGAACGTAATTTAGAGAAAAGTGCACTAAAGATAAAATTCTCAGGCTTTGTTGTGTAGGCCTGGAAATTTAGCATTGGAAGGTATAAAAAATATCTGCCAATTTTTAATCATTTCTATTATCACGATTATCCACCATTTGCCTCGCCTTTCCGGGAACAAGACTCGACAGTGGGCGTTAGTCTCTATTGTATATTTTATGCGCAATTACGTAATAATGCGGGCATTTAAGAAACCGGCTATATCCAAAAGTTTTTAACATACTAGTGTCTGCCCCGCTGCTGTTCGCGATTAAATTATTAAAGCTCGATAAAATTTCCAAATCGCTCGTAATTATAATGCGCGGCGAGGGGAGGAGGAAAAGTCGCCACTAGTTCTTAGCCTCATTCTTCTTAGCTTTATTAATCCAAAAGCTTAACAAGATGTTGAAACGCGGCGTTGACGTTATACCTATTATTATGCTGGAACCGCGAAGGCTACTCTTCTATCAGATACGGACAATCTGACATACCGCGTGCTCAATGAACAGCCTCGCATTGATATTTCAGTAGTCGTGCGCGTAAGCAGAAAATCGCGTGCGCCACTGTAAGCAATAAACGCGAGATTACAACACGGCGCATTCTCGCCGCACGCTACAATCGCGTTGCACAATGTCCCTCCACCCTCCCGACGCGATCGCGAGTGGTAAACAAATGAAAATAAATAAATCAAATTAAATAATAGAGCTCGAACGCGGGGACCGTTACGCGGGAAACAAAGACGAGGCCTTCTCGTACGTTAAGCGACGTGTCTTTCCGTACCGCCGCGTTACCACGACGTGGGAAGTTGTTTGGATTGTTTTTAATCTCCATTGTAATTGCACGAGCGCGCGGCCGCTGGGAGCTGGCCGGCCAATTTTGAATTTGGATTGTCGGCCCGATGATGGATCGGCCTTTTGTACGCGGCGCTGATGATACCTCGCAGATGTATCCACCGCACCCTTTTCGGACGAAACCACTTGCCGGTGATTATCGATTAAGCGCATGCACACACCGCCTCTCTCTCGCCGATCCTTTTCCCCCGCCGCCCTCCCGTCTTGGTCCTCCTTTTTTTCTCTCTTCGAATACGCTTTGGTATTTTTTATCTTGAACGCCCGACATCTGGCCTAGACGACTTTTCGGAGCCCGTCACGAATTTACGCTTGCTCTACCGCTCGGCGCTTTTCGATATACACGGCGGAGTCGATCGGTTTTATAATGCGCAATTAAAATAAGTCCAAAGTGATTAAAAGCCAATTTCATTTCGAAGATGTCTTGCAGCTCGCGCAACGCGATAATGACTTTTTAATGCAACCAATAAATGAATAATAGTATAAAGATATTAGCTATGCTTTTGATGCGAAAAAAAAGATACGCGCAAAAGGCGAAGCAATAATGTCGCTACGCGCGAGGCCTATCCCGGAATAAATAAAGTTATACAGAATTTAATATGATCGACGATACACATACACACACGCACACACGCACACACGCACACACCGAAACACACGCAAACATATCGTTAAATTCTTTTTTAAATTGAAACTGCGAATCATTTTTGAAATTAATATTTCCCGTAATTAATAATGTAATTATTAACGTTTGGAATTATTATCGCGTTTTTAACACAATCTCATGTATAATCTTCGAGTTTTCCAAGTAAATATGTATGTACATCTATCGGGAATTGAAATCAATCGCGCAAAGCATACGGAATATTACGAACGCGCAATTGCCAGAAACCACGAACAGATGTTCCCACTTTAGATATAATCCCAGCCTTTTACACTAATCTAATCAGTATCATTAAATAAGGAATACATTTAACAATCAATATACACCGCATGCTGCGGTAAATGAAATTCATACTATCTCGATAAGTAAAACATCAGAGACTTTATCGCCTACCGGGTAAAAAGCGCCCTATCGCTCTGTCAATGGAGTCAAACTTTTTTTACGTCTCGAACAATGGAATTCAGAGAAAGCATCAATAATAACACAACGCTCGTACATCCCGCTTTGACACGGCTCGACTCATAATTCGATTTACAGTCGTGACTCGTAGTCGCACGATATAATTACGATTCGGTATATGCGCGTTCTCCTTAATGCCCATGTAAAAGCAGCTCTACAATTTCGACGTATTCTCGTCATTTAAAACATAACACCATGCATTTAAATGCATTTAAATATAATTACATCGACGGCGGTGGCGGTAGGGGACGCGGGGGATACTTTCGCGCGTCGCGTCTATTCCCTTCGCGATTACGAGCGTCGAAGGGGAAAGCGGATAAATGAGCAGGTTGCGGTTACTCGAGGTTCGGAGGATCGCGCGGCCGATTCGCTCCGGAATCGGCGTACACTGTCCACGTGATATCCGCCGCCCATAAGAAGATCGCATTCGCATACGCGGCCACCGGCCGCAGGCCGCGGTGAGGTAGCCGCGCAATTTCGCAAAGCACCGTAACCGTAATTACTGTTATTGCAGGATATTTAATACACAGGGGGAGAGAGAGGAGGGGGAGGCACGTTTTTACCCGCGGTCCACCCCTCTCGTACCAACCTCGCGGCCGCGACGAGCGAGTAACACGAGCCACGGAGATATGAGCGATCTCGCGTAGCCGCCGGCTACGAAGGACGAAACACGCCCGGGGTGTGCTTTCGCCTTTATAAATAATAAATTCGCGCAGGAAACGGGCGAAAAAAGTTGACGAGAGAGCGAGAGAGAGAGAGATATATACGAGAAGGGAGCAGGACGAGATGAAATTGAGCGAGGGGAAGGGGGATGGTAAAAATGTGCGACAAAGAAGGGCACGGTAGATCCACCGGCAACTTTACCATAAACAACATTCTTCACGCGTGAAAATAAGCGTTTCGATAACTCTATGGTATCCTTTTTTAATCCGTTTTAATTAATTTTTATTTCGGTTGCACTTATTTTTTATCTTTTTCCAAAAATGTGATTTTTTTTCTAATTAAGAGTCTATTTATTCTAAAATAAAGCAACGCGAGGAGAAGCGGAATTCAAATCGGTTCCATTAGATTCCTCGCGAATGCAAGGCGGCACGGTTTACGATAATTTGCGCCGAAACGAAGGAGCGTCGCAATTTGTCCGTCGGTCCCCTAATTAATTTTTATACGACGGCGCACGCGGAAATACCTATCAGTGCCGCGCTCTATCGGCGCATTTGCGAAATACAGGCGGCGCTAACGGGCGCGATGGAAAGTTTCGCATTATTTAATCCTCTGCGCAACGTCCCTGTACGTTCGAAAAAAAGACCGAATGCGAAAAGCCGCGTGAACGAATAAATAATTAATTGTATAATCAATCACATGCAAAGTAAGTTCGAACTCACCAGCCGCTGTGTAGTCGCTCTGCCGGCCGCTCGCGCCTCACCTTCCAAAGCCCGCATCCCTCCTCGAAGTGCAGCATCTCGGCACAGTCGCAAAATTCGGGGCGGCATATCCAGTCATAATCACGTACGCGCGCACACGCGAGTTAAAATAGTATGACGGTCGCGTCCCGGCACTTCACTTCCGACATTTGGTTCAGCGCTGCTCGGCGTAGCGAGTATTGAAACCGACGCGGTGCGACGGTAGTCGCGATCGCGTACGCGAATTAAAATGTCATGTCGATCGATCGGCACTTCTCTCAGTCACTCTACGAGCACTCGACGTTCCATTCGAACGCGTAATTCACATTCCGACGTGTAAAAAACCGCGAAAGTGCCGATTACGAACTGTCGACGCGGCGCGAAACTGTTATGGCGACCGCGCCTGCGCGCCCACGATATGTTTGCGGCTCGCGGGCAGAGTCTCGAGTCGCGATCGACATCTCTCGATATCAGCCGGACGCGGCCGCGCGATCGCCAAACCGACGCGACGCGACGCGATCGCGTGACGATCCGCTCGACACTTCCGGCACTCGCGCGAACGCGAAGCTTGCATTTGGCGACGCGAGAAACGCGAAAATCGCGAGGAGCGCGGCGCGGACGTGACCGCACGATCGTCGCGGCGCGGCGCGAAACTGCCGTGGCGACTGCGCATGCGCGCGACATCTAATTAAACGTTGCAATTAACGACAATTGATACTTTCTTTCCTCGATCAATCGTTATTTTGTCGCTGTCGCAAGATATTTTATGTTATATGTTGGAAACAAATAAATTGCCAGAATTTATTTTCTACTGTCAATAATTAAAATGTTATCGACGTTGTTAAGAGCGAGCATACGGTAAAGTGATGCAGCATGGTAGCTGAATCATCGATTTACCGACTGACGATCTCGACATCTCGATAATACGAATTTCTGCAGTATCCTACTGTCTACATGTCGATATTAGGTAACTATTTTAAGTGATAAAAAGTCTTGTGACATGATAGGTGTGTTGTATACATTCGCAATCAAGAATATTGTATTTCTCGTTTCGCGAACCTGGCCCCTGGGACAATCTAAATATCTGTGAGAAATAGAAATTTCGTCGGAATTTTTTCGAGGTCGGATCGACCTAGCTTTAACGCCGCCTGCAAATGTTTACATTCTCGATTCGTCGTTGACGCGTATATCGGAGTACCAGGTAAGATTGTTGCAAAATAGGTGAATAACGATGTTACACTTGTTGAGTTTTACATTGACCGCAGTATACAATATCTGGATTCTTAAATTTTTTTGTTACGATCGTTTCTTACTCCTTTTTAAAAAGGATAATGTTATTAAATAATCTCAGATTAAATATCCGCATTTTACATTACATTTTACTGTGTAATATATCAATTTATTTGCTTTAGAATTGTTTGGACAAGACAAAAAGTAAAGTAGAATTTTTTTATATTTGTCAAGGGTTTAAATGCAATAATGGGTAATGCGGGAAGTACGCAGCCTGTCGGCCATCATCATGGTACCACAGTAAGCAGAGAGCACCGGCTCAGCAAAGATCATCCTCCGCCTTCTCCAGGAAAGGAAGGCCAAGCGTTTGTCTTCGACAAAAAGTCTAGCCAGAAGCTTGTATTTCAATCCTCCCATGAGGAAGAAGAGCCATACTTTGCCAAAGTAAATCAAGCTAATAATATCAAAATGACATCTATGTACAATGATAATTATTACATTGTAACTTTATAATATATAAATAGACTGGCCAGCAGGACGGAGAAGACTTTGGATCGCAGCGACCAAGATCCAATACAGTGTCTGAGGGAACAAAAGTCGCAGACAGTAAGGTACTACCGACTGTTTTCAAGTGGGAAGGAGGTGGAAAGCAGGTATACATTAGCGGGACGTTCACCGGGTGGAAAACATTACCAATGGTAAAGAGTCATGGGGACTTTGTCACGATAATCGATCTGCCCGAGGGAGAACATCAGTATAAATTTTTCGTTGACGGGGAGTGGAGGCACGATCCTGGACTGGTAAGCATTAAATTTCTAAATTTCATAGCTCTATGTATATTGTTTACACCATATTTGTACGTTATGTGACACATTAAATACAGAGACTGCTGGTTTGATGTTGTAGAAAATTGTGGACAATGGTATGGGCTCCAAGAACAATTTAGTTTCCGTGAGGAAATCTGACTTTGAGGTATTTCAAGCTCTCGCGAAAGATAGCGAGGGCGTTACTAGTAGCACTCAAACGGAATACGGACAAGAAATACCGCCGCACAAACCTTGGGAGAAGATAACCGGGCCGCCTATCCTGCCGCCGCATCTGCTGCAAGTTATACTTAACAAGGACACACCGTTATCCGTAAGTTCAAAAGAATAAAAATAGAAGAAAAATTAATGTTTCGATGAAAATTCAGTGAGATTTTTCTGTCATCAAATATCTTTCTTTCAGTGTGAACCTACCCTTCTACCTGAGCCAAATCACGTTATGCTGAACCATCTTTATGCCTTGAGTATTAAAGACAGCGTGATGGTCTTGTCAGCCACGCATCGCTATCGAAAGAAATATGTCACAACTTTGCTTTACAAACCGATTTAAATATTAAGTCATTCCCGTGTTTGTTGGTGCTGTACATTTTTTAACTATCGCGGGATAACAGGTGCCCGAGTGACGCGACATTGGTGCATAAGGTTTTTACGAGCTTCTTTGAGGCGAAAGGTAGATTATAATATCCAGAAATGGTTGTTTTGTCGCTGCGTTTATTATACCTCACACAATCATGTGTATAATAATGTAATTACTATTTATTAAAGCCAGATATTTTATATTTGCTGTTTTTGCTACCATCAACAAGCGGAAATCCAAGGTAACAGAAATTACATCGAGATATGCATCCTGGAAAGATATGATTGCTTGTATATCGTTTTCATTTAGACACTATTTTCGGTTACTTCCGGTATGTACGCGTAAGGCGGATCCGATCTCGTTCGAAGAAAGAATAGACCCTTGGCAGTCTGATCAACGGGCTCTCCCATGAGCACTACTTGCGAATCGGCGCATTTGCCGGTCATGTACGAATCCCAGCTGTCGCATTTTCTAGCCGACAGCCCTGTTTTCGAATTTATACTTTCCGTGAAGTATACATACGACCTTCCATGACTGCAAGCCTCTAGAATAAATTTAAAAAAATAAGATGTCTATTATAACAATTATAACAATTTGTGCTAATGACAGAGCATACTTTACCCATTATCTCAGGAGCACAACAACATCCGGGCTGAATCGCCGTGCCAGCATTCGGATAAAAGTCGGCTTTTCCCAGTGGTTGAAGAAAACCTAACACACCCCCGCAGGAGTGTATGACGTCGACGAATACCGCGTCCGTGGAATCCAATCGAGTTTCTTTGGAGGCGAGCATATGGAATCCCGGCAGCGCTGGATCCAAACCTGTTACTCTACTCAACTTTCCGGAGGTCGTCGCACTACCAGCATTCCCAGCAACGTGTGCCCCGAGGGAATGACCTTGCAGATAAACGGCAAATTACGAATAATTATGAATAATAATATTGTATTATACAAAGGATGCGTTCGAGGAAACGCTATTAGCGCTATCAGCATCAGTCTAGCTTCATTACTCACTAAAAATAGAACAAAGATAGACTGATATTGTTAGCATCTCCTCGAACAGACCAAAAGTAGTATACCGATAAAATGAACGTCATCTGTTTTCAGTCCAGTCTCGCTTGCTAAAAAGTCTATAAAGTTGGCGGCATCAGTCCCGACTCTTACGGTATTATGCATCGGACCCAAGTAGAATGTGCTCGCGGCCAAGGGTTCCCAATCCACAAGGATAACGTTGTAGTCGCCTTGAGTGAGAAAAGCTGCCCGAAAGAATGCAAATTATCCGCAAGTGCACCTCGCAATTAATCGACTTAATTTACAAATCGATTGGAAAAATAAGCAGTCGCACCGTCTTTCATGTTCAAAAGTCCGGTACTCATAGCGCTCGACTTCCATCCGTGCGTTATGAATTTTGTTCTTCGCGTGGCCTTGAAGTCCGAGGCAGCGAGATTCGTAGTGTCATTTAGAGTCATCCGTGTGCCTTCTTTCGGATTAGATCTTAAAAACATTACGGGAAGCTAGATCAAGTAAATAACGGCAGAATATTACAGCGCAATAGCGCGTTGAAAAGTAATACGCATATTGGGATTAGCGATTGGGTACCGAGTATAGATTATATAGGCTATTTCCGAGCCATCCAATAAGCCTCTCTTTTCGCTGTCTTGGATCTTGAATACTGCTACTTGGGGCTGCCCGTTGCCGTCAGGCATAAATATCCAATCCTCTCCATAACCGTCGTATTTTTGGCGAAAACCGCTGTCCCATTGTTGCGAATACACGGAATACCGCAGTAAAACAAGAACGAAGATTTGTTTCAACACTAAACTCAATACCATCTTACTGATATTTAATATCCTCATAAGCAAGATATCAATCGCGAGTCGTACGAATTTCGCATTAAAACGAACGACAGTCATAGAAATCAAGTCACTGATGTCCCAGGATGAAGACTCCTTTTTAAATTCTGGCGGCATCATGATAAATCGCTGGTACCCCTTTACTTGACCTAGTTTCTCTTCTTTTATCTCGCATGTTGTATCATGAGCGCGGAAGTACTGTCAAGCGGGAAATTGTAATTACATTCAGAAGGATGTAGGTTTGTATCGAACTGAGTAGCGTACGGCTTCGTATCGCGCGCGACCTGCGTTGAAACCGGTTAATTAACCGATAACTTTGCGTTTTGCGATAAATAACCGACAATTTTACAAGCGATAAATTTAAGACGTTGTTTTACAACAAAGTGAGTCGTGGAATATTTGCATCACATTTCTGATATGCGTGTTTCAAACAATGCGAATCACATTGAATAGACGATCGCTTGCTCGACGTACACTTCGCAGTATTTAAAACAAGCACTTCAGAAAAGTAATGAATGCGAAAGATTCAACGAAAATTCAATGAAAATCATTTATATAGTACGAACATAATATATTATTATAACTTGTTTTCTCATTCTTCGGTAACATTTTAGGACTTGTACAAAACGTGCGTTCGCAGTTACATCTAAGAATATGGTACAATCTCTGTATCCGGATTTATTGCTACGTTTGTTATATTGTACGTTTTTGTTCTATGAATGCCAGGACATAATTGCTTTCATGTCTCGTCAACAAAGAAAGAGATCAGTACAAGATCTAAAACTAGCAATGAACAAATGATGAAGTATGAAACACATAGCAATCAGGCATATCTTCTCTCAAAACGTCAACCATACGTAAGTATTAAAAACACAGTAGAGAATTCGTTATACCAACTTTTACATTCCTTACGTTTATGTTTCTCTTCGTCTTTTTCTAAAACGAAAGGAAAAGTATATATTGATCTGTCGGGAGACGATATTTTTATTAACAAAAGAACCGTCGGAACTGTCTCTCACCGATTTTAATGAGTTTTGGATGATGTTGTAGAGCATCAAAAAAATATGATGTTGTAGAGCATCAAAAAAAGAGAACTCATTACTTATAGAAAACATTAATTTATATTTTGCATTATATATCTTGCATCTAGACATAGAATTCGCTCGTGTCGCGTGCAAAAGGTAACTATATATAAGCGTCCATAATAAGCGGTCTTTCCACAAGTTGGTAATTTAAAAAAGTGTGTGTTATATACTGTGTGTTAAATATCATTTTGTGAACATGTAAATATTTGTTGTTAATTTTTATTTTCTCTATATATCTTTTTTTAAAAAAAGGGAAGAGTAACTAATGATATAAAAAGATATTTATAATTGCTTTTTAATTATCAATTTACCAAATAAAATGCCAGCTTTCCGTTATTACAAATGCTTTTTTTATTGCTATATATTTTTATTGGTGTAAAGCTCATTAAAATCGGTGAAAGACAATTTCCTTGTAAGAAGAAAAGAAAAATATTACTCACTTTCTTCCTTTACTTCATTAACAGTAGTATTTCCAAACTCGCCATAACCAAAGCAACCTACTAAGGGTACCTTGGGAAACAATCTTTTGAATATCGTTGATTCCACATTAGTTTCTGCATACATTTCACTTCCACGTGCTGTGCACACAAACATAAATCCTATGGAATGTTTCCTCAACTTCACTTTGTCCTTAAATAACTTTAATCTTGCTTCGACTTGCTCCTTCGTAATACATTTCTTGTCCAAAACCATGGACCACGTTTGTATATGACCAGTAATTAGAACGGTGATACAATTTGGTTCTTTCGTTTTTTGAAACAACGTTTTGTTTTTCGTAGTTAGTGCAGTCTCTCGCAACACACCACCCCATACAGAAACAACGTGATTTTCTTTGCCGGATAGTTCTGCGCTGGATATATACAAAAGGAAACAAACATGTGTCAAATGTAGATATGTATTATTGCTTGGATTAAATATAAATTATACCATTTTTGCACAGCTGAGGCCCAACGTTTCGCCGAGCCGTGACCCACAGAATAATTACAAAATAACATGAAACATGTAGATGTCTCATGATTTGACAGAGATTTGTCATGCTTAGCAATTGTGTCAATTATCTCATCATATACAGTTTTTCCTTCTTCATATACTGTTCTTCGCCTCATTATGTGACAATGTCCTGTCAGTCTAAATGATTTTATTGTCACATTTGGAATTTGTGGTAAACACGCACACACTACATTAGAAAATAGATCATGTGGGTCTTCCATTTCATTATTATCCATAATAACACCTTTACTGTACAACATTAGAGCTTCACAATTATCAGGTAGCACTTCCGTTATATGATCTTAAAAAGAAACAAACAATTTATATGTTTTGATGATCCCATATTCTATATGATTTAAATGGAAATATATAAATAAAAGAATATGTTAAAACATTCAAAAAATAGTGTATCATAAATTATTTCAAATGAAACATTAATTTGCTATTGTTGATAAAAATTTTTTATTTATCCGTGATTACTCAATTTTATTCATTACATATTTTTATATCCCAATAAATAAATAATCTAGAATTTACTTTTATATACACATACTCTATAATTTGTATCTAGTTTTTAAAGAAAATATGTTAAAAAAAACTAATAAAATATATACTTTCTACAATATGTGGTGTTCCTTCAGGAATAAAAAAGAATCCTGTGTCTGCTTTAATTCTCATATTCATGATTTTAAATAAAAACTCATTCCTTTTTTTTTCAGGCAACATAAGTTGTGTAAAGCAACAGGGTCCTCTTGTCACTTTCTCTTTATTTGCAGCTTCTAACCATGATCTGAAAAAAATCATTTCAAATTCAAATGTATGCTGCGTTCAGCTTACAACAGGTGCGTTCGGAGAGCGCGCTATCAGCGCTATCAGCGCTAACGCATCATTCTATCCTTGTTGTATATCTAATAAGTGAAAAAGATGGAGTAACATGCTAATAGCGCGCTCGCCGAACGCGCCCAACATGTCACATACTATTCATTCGTAGTACAGCAAACGGAATGACGTTAAATATTACCATTTTAGTAGTTTTCTCATTAAACTTTTAAAGGCATAAATGAAACGTCACAAAGAGATTATTTAGTAAGTCAAATCTTGTCTGCGTTCATTTAAATACAAAACAACAAAAACTATAGTCATTCTGTTTCCATTAAATGTGCTTGAGATCAAATCGAAAGTGATAATTAATAGATTAGGCACGTTGTACCTGCAAACCATCGCAGCGCTTGCCAGGTTCCTGCCATTTAAATATTGAAAGACAATTCGTAAAATGTCATAGGTTAGATAGGTACTCGGGTCCAATGTATCTTCACTGCTCTGCGCTGCGTCATTAGACATTTCGGACACATTGGATTTTCCCTTTCGAGCTTTCTTTCGCGCTGTGCCCTCCATATCTCCCGTTGAATCAATTTAAACCGGCCGCTTGTGAAATATCACAATATCATAACACGATGCAACACCACACGGCAAAAGTGACGAAAGCGCAATGCACGTTGTAAAAGCCACAGCTGTAGGCATGAATGTAACCGTAAGAATCAACCAATAACGAGCGTCCTTTGAAATATTATAGGCTCCGTAAATTTCAACGGACGCTCGCTATTGGTTGATTGCTATGATTACAATCTATGTTTACGTTTTATAGAATTCGTGTGCTGGGCTGCAGCTTCATAGATGTGTTTATTTTAGTTTTATGCCTTCTTTTAATATTTATTTTAATAGCTCGTGTTATTTAATTTTAATTAATTTAATATTTAAATTGTTGAGCGACAGTATGATTGTTTATAATTATTGGAATACCAAGACATTGTCTCAAAACAACTGACAATCAATTTTATACACTTGGGTCTGTCATCTAGATTTAAAAAATAAATAATATAATAATGTGATAATAAATGTAATGTCCTACATACATATACACATAATGTAATGCATATATGTATATGATAACATTGTTTTATCATCCCTACGTGTGCAGGTCTCAGACCTATTTAAATCTCCACCAACAGTGTTTATGACCAGTTTTTTCTTTTTTACTAAAATTGAAAGTATTGCATGCATCTCTTATAAGTATATAAAAGTTTATTAAGGTAGCAAAGAAAGTTTGGACCTTACAGGATCTTTGACATAGACACATTACTTGCTCCAAAGTAATTTCAATCAATCAAGTGTATTCGAATGAAAAGTTAAATTATGTTTGGCATCGTTATAATACCCGGCTGAATGTACGATATTGACATTGACACATGTGCTAATACTATCTGAGAGCCTTTCGCATCCTGTTGTAAGCGATTCAACTCGACAGGTTGGAGGATCGAGTCTTCTTTCCTGCAATTTAATTATTATTATTATTAAATGTTGATATGTATAGAAACGTATAGAAACGTATCTTTTTTTTAAATAACATAATACCTTATTACTACCAAGCTGTACAATGGTTGACCAGGATTCGCCTTTCTATAATGATGCGAACAGGAATATACATTGTAGGATATCTTGTATTTGCTTTTCTTCCTTCGAACGATCCTTTCCGGCGCTGATTTTATTATAGCGAGCTTACTGAAGATTTCTGTCATCGAGGATGCGTTTCTCGGACCGATCAGAGGATTAAGAAGCTTTACAACTTGTATTTCAGTGCAATCTTCTTCACTTTCATTCTTATTTTTGTTATCTTCATCGTCGATTGTGATGGTTTTTTCCTCAGACCATCTTCTCTTTAAATCCGTCCATGAGCTAGTTCCTAGGTGTGTCGTAAAGGAAGGCCGATTAACGATCTCATGACCGACTAGACTATTGGTATCATCATGCCGTCTTCTTGCAATGGAATGCGTATTGCCGTGCAACGCGTTGTCCATTGTTCTCCGCTGACAAAATCTTTGCTGCCACAAAACATTCTGATAGAAACCGTGCCGGAGTTGGTTCTCCGTGAAGAAAGAATGTCTCGTTCGATACCCCTCCATGATCGGCATCGTGTAATTGTTCATTTGTATGGTGAGACTTCGTTGTTGAACCGCGTTCCCGTGGTTCCCAAAAGCGACGAATAAATTGTGAAACACATTCTGCGTGACTCTATTCTGCAGGTAAACGTCTGGCATGTAATTGAACGGAAATCTATATGCGTAAGGCAAATTGATATTCATTCCATGCATCTGGTCTACGGGATAAAACGATCGCAATGGATTACGCAAGAGCGTACGTGGATTTGGAAGGAGAGCACTTCTGTTATTAACGGCAAGTGGACTTCTGGAGTGAGACGCGATTTGTCTCCCATTGGTCCTATTATCCTTGCAATTCTGCCGCGCTCGTTTATCGCTCTCCTGCATGTTTAATAACATTGTTCGATTGTATTGATATAGACTTTTCTGAGGTCTTATATTGTGAGGTATGTATCGCTTGGAAATTTTCTCGCTAATTTCCGACTGGAAGGCGATATTTGGTAATAGATTCAACATTTCCATTCTTGTCATACAGTGCGGTAATTCCTGAATCTCGTCGTCAGATAACTCAATCACCTGATTGAAAAGAAAAAACGATTATTTTTAATTTAATAGTTGGCAAATAGTTGGCAAAGAGCACTATCTGTATGTATTTGAGTCTCTTACCTCGTGCTTGGATTTTTTCGCATGTAAGTCATCATTGAATGTCTTTCGTTTCTTTATATGTCTCGAATTTTCACTCGTGAAATTAGAATCGATTATAGAAATTTCCGGAGGTGACACTTTGTCGTTCCTCTTCGGCAATTGTTTAACATTACGCTGAATGCGAGCACCCGGCCACTTTGACACTTTGCTCGCTGTATCTCTGAGGATTTTGATATTGCCTAACAAGGTCTCGTCGGAAATGATTTCCGGTTTAGAATTTCGATTTTTTTCTTCGCTGGTTGTATCATTTTCTGACGTATTTTTTTCTGCGCCTTGAGAAGTGGCTGGCTTATTTTCATTCTTAAGACTTTCTATATTACACACAATTTCGTCCACTAGATTACATACTATTTCTTTTACAGATTCTTGTATAGTAGTCTTTTCATGGTCGTTGAGACTAATAGTAGAGTTATTCGATGTCTCCGGCATATCCTCTGCTAAAGTTGGTTTTGATTTCTTTGCGCTTTGCTTGCTCTGTGGTTGGTTGTCGGACATTCTCAGTCCATTCTCAGGATCAACAATAATTTTCCGTTTAATGGGAGTAAGTTCATCCGATCTATTACTCTTATCCGACTCTTCATAGAAGTAGCGCTGTATACGATAGCCATAGCGTGTTAACTGACTGTAAACTCTATATTCTTCCAGGGTACATGCCGAGTCATCGATCAAGATTTCATATGCTTGTTGGACTGAACATGCCAATCCGTTCCAAATGAGTTCAAGACAATTCTGTAAAAAAATGCAAAGAGAATATGTTAAATAAACTGGAAGCAACGATTGGAATATTATTCAAAAAGTAAGATGTAGATAGAAAACGTACTGTTTCTATGAGAAATAATGCTTCCTCTGGTAGCAAATATAAGAAACCGTTTTTCTCCAGACCAAAGTTACTCCAGTCCTGACCGGATCTTTTAGTAACAAGAGCTCTCTTTTGGGACGGCAGCCATTCGGCACTGGCCAATTCCGAGATACGTTCGACCCTCTCAACATTTAACAAGTCCCTACGATTTTTAAGTCCTTTCTCAATCTGAACATTTTGAAGCCAAGAATTATCAGGTTCAAAATGCTTCTTTCCGTTTCTAGGTAAAGTTTTCAAGGATCTCTCCCATTCTTCCAGTATGCAATTACTGATACCCTTGCTGCATAATAGTTCTTTGGCCCTATTTGATAAGAAAGTATCAATTTTTACTTGATCAATTAATTGTATTATTAAACATATACATTATTAATGAATTATAATTTTCAATAAAACAAACGACACAATTTTTACTTCTATTCAAAAAAGATTTATCCACCGATAAAATAAACTAATCTTCCAACGTTCTAAAAATCTCACAAAATTAAAATATACAGTAATGTGACTTCATTATGTCTGGTTAGTAACAAGTAAATCGCTAGTGATTCTGATTATTAGTTAATTACTTTTACGAACTATTGCAATAAGGCATCGCGAGCTGCCAGACTGTAGACTCACGTTAGCGTGTTGCACGGTAATTTTTCAGGCGGTTCATCCATCACGGTAAACAGACATCTACGGGAGACTGCGCTGCGAAACGCATGAAACGTGGTTCGAGATACGCATGTTGAAATACCTCGACGTTATTTAAAATCGTATACAGTGCTCAAATAACAGGTATCCACGCCGGGAAATCGCAGCGGGTTACACGAGATCGATGTCGATTCGCGTCACCCTATACACTGCGGTGTGCACTCAGGGACACGCAACACCTCGATGTTGTTCTTTGTAGCTGAACTCTTTGCACTCTTCCTCTTTGATCTCTTTCTTTTTTTCCAACATCTATTCATATTTCTGTCTCATTTTAGATGCAGAAAAGTGCAATATAGTGCAGCTACAAAGAACACGCCTTAGTTTGCCTTTTTTTATAGTTGTTCATTGTTTTCACTCTCTTTTCTCTCTTTCTTTCTAATATCGTTATACATCTACTGTTCATTTCAACCTAACCTAACCAATATAGATTAACTTTAATCTTAATCCAACTTATTTTTTATCCTTTTCCAACTCAGAATAAGAAAAAGCTAAAAAGATAAGAGGATAGGATAAGTTGAATCAATCTAATGTCGATAGAAATAAACATCTCGTTTTAAGTGCAGAAAATGTTAAAGTGGTGCAGCAACAGAGTGCAGAAACAAATATATCTAGTTACATCTCGGACGAGGGCGCGAGTGGCGGCGCGACGGTTTCCCGATTCCGATTCCCCGCGCGTCACCAGCGACAAAATACAAGTGTTCGCGCAACGGGCCACTCCTCTCGGCCGCGAGTCACCAGCTCACCACGCGATGCGCGTAGCCGACGTGCCCGACGGCCTGTTCTGAATATCCTCGTTCTCCGTAGGTGCGCGGTGATGCTAATCGCGCGCGGCACTCGCTGACACGGCGGACTCGATTCTACTCGGCCCAGGAAATCGCGATCTTGAGGTGAGCGCCGATGACACGCGACTCGAGGAATGCGCGTTTGGGCGTTGACCGCTCCGCGCTGCCTAACCCCGCGAGACCGATTCCACCTCCGACACGTCTCGCCGCGTGATTTTTGACGCTACAGCGACCGGAGAGCGACGACGCCGTCTCGTTAATTTAAGCAGGAAATCGACCGCGCCCAATGAGTCGCGCGAACCGTTGAGAAAGGACCGAATAAAGGCGTTGGCGAGTGTCAAAAGTTGTATTTATTTACGTCGTGGATTTTTAATGCGGCTGGGGAACAATTGACTGACATAATTAATTGACACTACTCTCGCCAATTAATCCTTACATCGCAGCATATCTGAGAGATCGCTTCTCGAAAGAATTTTCAAATGTTTTCGAATGTTTTGGAATGTAAATGAATAACCAATCGTATATTTCAGAAAAGATGTTGATCTGGATCCTCCTGTTATTCCTGGCTTCTGGAAATGGCCAGTTCACCCCTGGCTTCACCCAGTTTACCCAGGAATCGACGGAATCTACCCCTAGACTTCCATGGAATCGTTACGACGATTGGGACCGTGAGAACACAGGCGTGAACACAGGCTTTGGATTCCGGAATCCTACATTTCAAAATGAGAATATCATAATTAAAGAATCGTGAGTGTCGCTGCGTTGAATCTGACGATGAAAAAGGACCTTGTGTAAAGGAGAAATGATTTAACGAATATTTTTCATTTTTCTTGCAGCACATACTTCATAGTTGCATCTCGCATGGTTAGACCAGGTCAGATATACAGGATTGCTGTAAACATTTTCCACAGTACGCTGCCTATAATGGTACGTTCGTCCATTCAGCAAAATGGCGTGGAAATATCGGCAGCTAATGAAGAAGTGAAAGAAGGCATACCTGAAACTTTACTGATGCGCATGCCACCTACAGCTGTGGACGGCGACTACAGGTTGCGCGTGGAAGGATTGTACAACAGTTTGAGAGGCGGTCAAGCCTTTCTGAATGAAACCAAATTGGTATTCTCACAACGCTCCATGACTATTTTCATACAGTTGGACAAGCCTGTGTACATGCAGGGCGAAACAATACGATTCAGAACGATTCCGATAGATACGGAGTTGAAGGCGTACAACAATCCTGTGGATGTATATATGTTGAATCCAAACAGAACAATCATGAGAAGGTGGCTCAGCAGACAGAGCAATCTGGGCACGGTGTCGCTGTCATATCAGCTTTCCGATCAACCGGTTTTCGGGGACTGGATCGTACAAGTGATAGCACAGAATCAAGTGGAGGAGAAGAGTTTCCTTGTAGAAGAGTACTATCAAACGCGTTTCGAGGTCAATGTCACGATGCCGGCGTTCTTCTTTGACAACGATCCTTACATTTACGGGATCGTTCAGGCGAATTACACCTCGGGCGCGCCGGTGAGGGGTAATCTAACTCTGAAGGCCAGTTTCAAGCCACTTGATAGATTGCGACTCACTCCTGCAGTCCCGATCGAACCGGTCGAGAGATATTTCAATTTCAACGAGTATTATCCATCCTGGTTTAGAATATTCAATTTGTATGAGGAGAGAGCACCAGTACTGAGGTTTTTCAACGGAACGTACCACTTCCGATATCCTATGCATGAATTGCTGGGTTTTGTGTCATCGATTGATGGAATGGAAGTCACCGTAGTCGCAACAGTGGGTGAGAGATTCTTGGACGAGGTGATTGTCGGCTACTCTACGGCAAGGATCTTCAATTCCACCACGAAGGTCAGCTTCCTTGGCGGTAGTCCGCAGGTCTTCAAGCCAGCGATGCCATTCACTTTGAATCTAGTCGCGTCCTTCCACGACAACTCGCCGCTACGGCCCACACAACTCAGAGATGCCATGATGGAGTTACGAGCGGACCTTGAGATGCGAACTGGCGGACGTCGCAGTCTCGACATCCAATACCCGAGGGCGACGCCGGAACGCCCGGACGTGTGGACCGTGAAGATGGATCTCAGGAAGCTGCTCAGGCTGGAGAACGACGATCACGCCAATCAAATTCTGAACGACGTCACATCCATGAGGGTATACGCGCACATAACCGACGGCGAGGGTTACAGGGCGCAGACCGAGCTACTGCTGCTCGCCCATGAATCTCCGAATATGAAGCACATCAAGATATCGACGTCCACCGAAAACCCCAAAGTCGGCGAATACATGGTGTTCCACGTACAGACCAACTTCTACATTGACACCTTTAACTATCTCATCATGTCCAAAGGTATAATACTTCTGAATGGCGATGACAACATGCAGCACAATATAAAGACTTTCGCGATTCCTTTGAGTCCCGAGATGGCTCCAGTTGCAACAGCACTGGTGTATTACGTGGGCGACCATGGTGAGGTCATTGCAGATTCACTGACCTTCCCGGTGAACGGAATCTCACGGAACAATTTTACCGTGTTCATCAACAATAAGAAGGCAAGGACGGGTGAGCGCGTTGAAGTGGCCATCTATGGCGAACCGGGAGCCTACGTTGCTCTGTCAGGTATCGACCGGTCATTCTACACTATGCAGGCGGGTAATGAGCTAACATACGCAAACGTGATCTCAAAAATGGCTCATTTCGACGAAGAGACCAACGGCACGAACACGCACACTTGGCAGTATCACGCCGGTGATCCGGACGAATTAGTGTACTTCCCATCTTCCACCTTCGGCGTCGACGTCAATCGCACATTCGAGTACCTCGGCCTAGTTGTCTTCACGGACACCGCATTACACCGGCGGCCCGAGCTCTGCAACCGGACGCAAGGATACGGGGAGTGTCTGACCGGTCGATGCTACAGGCTGGATAAAAAATGCGACGGCATATTTGACTGCGAGGATGGCACGGACGAGGCACGATGTGTCCAGCGAAACGCGACTGACTTGGCACAGTTCCGCAAGTGGCGATTCAACCGAATCCAGAGGCACTACGAGAACGTTTGGCTGTGGAAGGACATCAATATTGGTCCGCACGGCCGACAGATCTTCAACTTGGACGTACCACGCAGACCGGTGCACTGGATGGTCACTGCGTTTAGCATGTCACCCAGCATCGGATTCGGAATGTTACCGAGAGCGTTGGAGTATACCGGAGTCCTGCCGTTCTTCATAAACGTGGAGATGCCGACTCACAGCAGGCAAGGCGAGCAAATTGGTATTCGCGTGTCCGTGTTCAATTATATGCGTTACAATATCGAGGCGACGGTAGTTCTGGCGGGCTCCAGGGACTACAAGTTCGTCCACGTTGAGGACGACGGCATCGTGCAATCGTACAAGCCGCGCACTTCTTTCGGCGAGCATCAGTTCTTCATCTGGATCCCCGCGCAGGACGCCAGTATCGTTTACCTGCCCATCGTGCCGGTGAGACTCGGCGACATCAAAATCCACGTCTACGCGACCACTTTGATTGGCAGGGACTCGGTGACTCGCAATCTACACGTCGAAGCGGACGGAGTGCCGCAGTATCGACATCAATCGATCCTGTTGGATCTCAGCAATCGCGCCTACGTGTTCCAGTACATGCATGTGAACATCACTGAATTTCCAATCATACCGTACGACGAGAACCGTTACTACGTATTTGGATCTAACAAGGCGACCATCAGCCTGGTCGGCGATGTGGTGGGGCCCATCTTCCCGACGATGCCGGTGAACGCGACGAGCCTTATGAGTTTGCCTATGGACTGCGCCGAGCAGAACATGTTCAGCTTTGCCGCCAACATGTACACCACTCTGTATATGCGTTTGATCAACCAGCGCAACCGCACGATGGAGAAGGAGAGCTTTTACTACATGAACATTGGCTACCAGCGACAGTTGTCGTTTATGAATCCCGACGGGTCTTTCAGCTTTTTCCGTACCGATTGGAACCAGTCGGCGCCGAGTGTCTGGTTGACTGCCTTCTGCGCACGAATATTCCAAGAAGCCAGCTTCTATGAATGGGAGAATTATCTGTTTATTGATCCTTGGGTAATCTCTCAGGCAATTTCTTGGATATTACAGCATCAGACGCCGGAAGGTGCGTTCTACGAGGTGACCTGGCTGCCGGATCGAAAGATGAACAGCTCCTTGAATTATAGAAACGACATAATCACACATCGAAACATCAGTCTCACCGCTCACGTGCTCATCACACTGGAAAGCGTAAAGGACCTTACGGGCGGCCTAGGTTCTCAAGTAGCTTTAAGTTCAGCTAACGCTGTCAAATGGTTGGAGAGGAACCTAAAGCTCTTGGAAGAACGTGGTAAACCTTATGAGATAGCAATAGTGGCCTATGCACTCTTGGTGGCGAAAGCCTCGACTGCCGAGCAAGCATTCAACATCCTGGCGAGGCATGCACGGAGGGAAGGCGGACTGACATACTGGGCCAGGGAACAAGTGCCACTTCCTCCGTACAAGATGGAAAATCAGAAGCCTTTCCTGCTGCCGCGTTTACCCTACAAGTATGACTCGGAGAATGTAGAGACGACTGCGTATGCGCTGCTCGTTCACGTCGCCCGGCAGGAGATTATGATAGAGCCGATAGTAAAGTGGCTGAACGCGCAGAGATTGACGGACGGCGGATGGGCCTCTACTCAAGATTCTGTTTGGGCGATGAAGGCACTAATGGAATATACCGTGAGATCGAGAATCAGGGACGTCAGTTCGCTCACGGTAACAATAGAAGCTACTGCTTTGCCGGGGAAGACCAAGATGTTGACTGTGAACGACAAGAATCTAGCGAGGCTTCAAACTATCGAGGTATGTAATATTTTGAGACTGGTATATTCTGCGGGACGTAGCAAAATGATGCTTTAATCGCATTTTTATTTTTCAGATCCCGGAAGCGTGGGGAACCGTGAAAGTGCAGGCGAAGGGTGCGGGCTACGCGATTCTGCAGATGCACGTGCAATATAATGTGGATGTAAAGAGATTCCAAACAGAGCCACCGATTAAAGCCTTCGATCTAGTCACCAGAGCGAATTTCCATGGCAGAAATCAGTCTCACATCTCGTATCTTAGCTGTCAAAGGTGAGGCTGCATATATAATCGCAATAATATCTCTACCATTGTCTTTACAATCGTTACTTTTCCACACAGATGGACGAATCTCAATGAATCTGTGCGTTCCGGCATGGCTGTGTTGGATGTAGGCATACCAACCGGCTACATAATCCAACAGCAAACTCTGGACAGGTATATTCTATCGAGGAAGGTGAAGAATCTCCAAAGAGCGCGTTTCCAAGAGAAGAAAGTGCTCTTCTACTTCGATTATCTGGACAACGAAGAAACGTGCGTGAACTTTACGGTGGAACGTTGGTTTCCGGTCGCGAATATGTCGCGATTTCTTTCTATTCGTGTTTACGATTATTATGCGCCAGGTATTTATAAAGATATCTTATTAAAATTGCTTATCATGATTGATATACATATGTTGATACATATTTACCATTCTCATTTCAGAACGCTTCAACGAATCTATATTCGACGCACTGCCTACATACACATTAAATATATGCGAGGTTTGCGGCAGTTCCCAGTGCCCCTACTGCCCAATTTACAATGCTGCTACGCTTTTAGCCACGCCAGCAGGTTTCCTGCTTATCGCATCGGTCATTATTACGATAACGAGGTACTTCCGAACGCAACAATTCGGTGACGGTTAACAATAACGCAAAGGTAAAAACATTCGATCCATCTCTGCCATGATTTGACTCTGCTAACGGAGCACAAATATGGAAGGATACAATAATTAGAAGAACATAGTATATGTCCTCGAATTTCATTTCTGAAGAACCGTTTTATATAACTTTATATGCGTTTTTTTTATTTTTTTTTTATAATATGATATGCATTGACCAATATGAAATGACGAGTTTTAAATATTAATTTCTTTTTCCAGTAGAGATAATCATTTTTAATAATTTTGACTACTATTTTTGTATGCAATACTCACACTGAAATTCTTTTTGCTACAATCTGTGAACATAGGATATATTTTGTAAAAATTTCCTATTTTTTCGTATTATTTTCATATTGTCGCACTATAAACGATACTTTAGATTTTTTAATCATATTTTACAAAGAGTGAAATAAGAACAATTAATATTTAATTACCTCGAAGGCTTATATAGTTATAGAAAGTATAATGTTATTTATACTTTTGAATTATAAAACGCACAAAACTGATTATGTCATAAGATTGCACGATCGAAAATAATTGTTTCTGAAATTTTTAACGCAATTTCGCATATTTTCATTATACTATTTAATAATTATTATTTACAAATAATAATCTATTTATCCGTCCTGTTTTTTAAATCTTAGAATGCCTAAAAATTTTATTTTTTATATCACAGTTTACATTGCTAGGGCATTGTACTTTTGGAAACAAAGCATCTAAAGTACAAATCAAGTGTAATAGTTGTAGCTGCCGATTTTTGTCAGTTACGCTATTAACTATTATTACCAAAAGATTTATAGCAAAAGTGTTCATAGTGATTAAAAGATTATATTGAAAAGAATATATTAGTTTCTGGTTTTTAATAAATGATATAAACTTTTTTTTAATATTTTTCCGTTTTTGCATTTTAAAGACTATTCTTTAATATTTCTTATTCCGTTTCGCGAAGTTATCATTCGTAGATCGTGCCTTCGTAGTATTAACTCATTAATATTCTCGACTTTAGAGATAAACTTTTGTTTTATATTACTTCAATTCTCGAATATAAAAAGTCAGAGAGATATATATACAAAACATGATCGGCAAAACGTGTAAATAGTAAGATAGGAGAGATAGATGTATTCCAGTTCGATTTACGAGTAAAATCGAGTAAATGACAATGATACCGTCCTGTTTATATATACATACTTGTGTAGATGAGATTTTTATGCCGTCCTTTGATAATTAGTGCCTCAAGAGTTATACAATTACGTGTATAAATATGTATTTGTTTTCAGACAAACATCAAAGATCTATTTTAATAACATAGCACATTAAATATGTATATTATAAAAAATATATATATATTAAAGTTTAGGTTTTAGTTAGTATAATTATTATACGTGTCACACACTGGTGTTTTAAGGATCGTCTACCTTAGGATCAATTCCACGATTTACTTTAACCGGAGTTTAACTAACAATACCCAATAGGAAAATTTGTTTTACATAAAACAAATTCTCCTATTGGATATTGTTAGTTAAACTCCGATTAAAGTAAATTGTGGAATTGGCCTTTAAACTTCAAATGTCATCTATTGTAATTCACACAATAAATTTTTATCCATTTGCAGAAAATATTTATTACACACGACGTAATACACAGGCACTATTATGATAAACGAATCCTTAAAACACATCCGTGTGATAGTAACGTTTCGAGATACCGTCCATGAAGAAGTCTGCTTCACAATACAAATAAAAGAAAAAAATATATAAAATAAATATTATATAAAATAAACTAGTAACGATTTATACAAATCGTGAAAAAATCTTTTGCACGATGTATCGCGCGATAGACGCTTTTTTAGGTATTAACGGAATCAACTATTAACACACGTTGGTTATACATATTTTTAAGTTTTATAATCTTTATACGAATAAACAATACGAATAAAAACATATATATTATTATGTGTCCTAAGAGCTTTTCCTTCCCAATAATTTATTAACTAATTTTACTTAAAGATGGAAATGAATGTATGCTGTGTGAAAATGGACTCTAATCGGTAGATTCCAGAGTTTATCTTGATTCTCACGTCATGTATGTCTTATATTAGTTTATAAAAGATTAATTTGTGTAGAATTAAAGATTATGAGTACATGTGATTCTAACTTTTCTCAAGAGTAATAAAACTAATTGTGCTTGAAAACAAATCAAGTCGAATCGAGGGATACCAGGAAGAAGAGGATACAAACAAGTTTTATGTACCTGTTTTTGAAGCAATCTTTAATATAGCAACATAGTCAGTCTTACAGTAATAAGCCAAAAATACAATCTATATATCAAGCTTGATGGGGAGCGGGCGAAGGTATCCTTTCCTTCATTCGTGAGCGTCTTCGGCGAGGCTGGTCGCGACCAAGAGTCTCACAGCCGGAAAAAGCGCGTCGCTTTCGCCCGGACCCCTCGACAAATTTTACAATTTTACACAATCATAATGTATCACGTTTGCGAAATTGTAGGTCCTGCTCTTCAACGATGCGGTTTCGCATAATTAATAAGACGCACAACACTCTCAACTTCCTTTCTCTGTCTAACGTTCTCTCTGTTCGCGCCAAACGGAATGGTCGTAGCCTTGAGACGAGAGTGAAACTATTCCAACGGCAGAAAATTGTCACTGAAGCATGGAAACTAATTCCCGCCACGTATTTCCTTCTTTTTTGTAGCAACTGCGAATAATTTCCCTTCGTCATTCTTCATTTATAATATATGCACAATTGGCTTCAAAGATTCATTCTAGCGTAAATGAATGTGTGATAAATTGTATCACTTGACGATTCTTGCATAAAATTATGATTTTTAATTCCTAAGACTATCAAACGCATATTTCAGAGTGACAATCTGCGGAGATTGTCTCGCGGTTTAAAAAAACTTCAAATTCACTCGGTTCATAAAATTTACTATAAAAATGGCTCAGTCGAACAATCCAAGTGCATCACAAAAGTGTGACGCATCAAATATGTGATTTTATAAAATAGAAATTCGGTTGGTAAAAACATTCACGTAGTTTTCTCAATTAAAACACTTCCAAAATTACAATGTTTCGCAGTTACAAAACAGCGCTATGATATCAAAGGAAGGACAGCGCACGATATTTTCATCCGCTTCAGGTAAACATTTCCAGAGTGCAGCGGTCAAATACGCTAATAATCAATATAAATCAACTCGTAATGAGCTCGCAGCCTTATTCTCGGCTTTTCAAAGGCAGTTAATCGCGCAAAGTATATCTGGATTATCTCGTCTCTCTTTCGTCGAGGGAGAAATAACGGAGAACACACAAGCTATGTTACTAGCTATACAGAAGATATTGAATGCAAGGTATTCATGAGATCGTCCTTCAACCAAGAGAGCGCAAAACATCTCTGGAAACGCAATTTCTTACGGCAGTTGTACAGGTAAAAAATTTGGCTGTTTGATTGATATCACTAATTATCCCGAAATGGCATTCCCTCGCGCCAATCTATGCTTTAAATTCAAAGCCCACGCATATCCGATCCCACGTGTAAACACCTCGCACAGATCCCACAGATCCCGGACTCTTATTCTGACGTTCGGACCTAAGTAAAAAAAAAAAAAAAAGTAATCGGGGCAGGAGGAAACGATCGATACAAATATATAGATATATTATAATATAATAGAGTTATTTGATGAAACATTTAAAGCCTTACAATAAAATATACAGTATGATGTGTGGTGTCGACGTATCCTTATGTGTGAGCATGTGTACTCGTGTACGTCTCGTGTGGGATTATCGTGTGTTATCGTTACGTGTTCAAAAGATGTCTCAAAATATGCAGCCACATTTACCATGTTTTTTTCGCAGTTCGTTTCCGCACTTTTTTTTGACTTTTTCAGACTGATACGTTTTTTTTTTTCTCGACGAGCAAGGATTAGTATTATGTACCTTTGGACCGAGAGATTCGATACGGCAGTTAAATTCTTGACGCTTACGATATCGTCGTCGACGCATACCTTCCCCCCTCGTCCGCGTGACTCTCTTTCATCTCGCATAATGATTTGTATAATATAGATATCGGTATACAGAGCTAGTATCAAATCCTAACGAAATCGGCTACATCAAAATTGTTCCAACGTTCCGGAGAGATATGCACACTTTATTCTGCATCGGCCAGCTCCTCCACCGAGGCCGCGTTCCGTCGAGGACACGCCCTCGAGATCTTTATCTTTTTTTCTTTCTTCCTTCCTTTCTTTGTCCCCTCGCGACTCACGAGGATCCTTAATATTTTCCGTTTATATTACTACGAAACCTTTTCGTTCAATAGATCACCGTTAGTAACGCGTCTTTCACTGTTTACTCACGTAGAACCGGCCAACGATATATTTTGCTTAATATACCATGGCCGGTTGGAAAATTATAACTCGAAGATTCGAAAGGAAAAATCCGCGATGCGGATCTTGACGTAACTTATCGGATTTGCAGTCAGGTGTTCGACGTCCAAGCGACACAACTGCATTCACGCGAGTATACGATAATTAAAAAATGAGGCCTTTGCGTACTTTAGACTGTCGTTTCCTTCTTATAGAAAAAAAAGCGATATACTCTACGATGCTAATTCATTAAATTACTCTTCATGTACATATGTTGATGCAACGTCATTAAAATGTTTATAAAATTTCATTTAAACGATAAAAAGTTACTCGGAGTCTTTAAAATACATTATCAATTCGTATATCTGAATAAAAACGACGAGACATGCGTATTGTACGAGCACGTGCGCTCGGTGTTCCTCTCGTTGAAACTGATTCGAAACTGTCTCTCTTTCACGTAGAAATAATAATACGCCAACATTCGCTAAGATAATTCTCGAAGCACTTCTGTGCCGAGCAATGTCTCTATTAGGCTTTTACAATTTCAAGCCATTTCAGTCTAATTACATTTTCGCTTAATTAATTTACGTTATACATCAGTTAGTTCTTATATTCAGATTAGATATTAAATCTGTTCGTTATATCCAAATCTTTTAGCGCATGATAAACATCAACGGATGCATTTATCCTTAAATAGTTTTGCATTGCAGTCGGATTTCCAAAACTCAGTCGAAATATCTTGAAAGCATCTCGTTGATACATCGTTGCAGAGATCATATCAGTAATTTGAAGAAAGAGATAAAATTCCGATTATAGAAAAATACCGATTGCAATAAGTTTTCAGGCAGTTACATTTAGACATTATAATTTTTTTTAACTTTTCAATTTTTACGTAGGAAAATCTGGAAGTCTATAATTAATTTTACATAAGAACTACGAAGTATGAAAGAGTATGAAAAAAGAATGTCTAAATTCCAGCGAAATGCCCCATAATATGTAATGCTAAATATTACTCTTGACTTTCATGACTATATCGTTAAAATTTAAAAGGATATTTCATCGTGACAAAAGCATCACGATGAATAATAAGGTGGCGTAAAAACATCTTTAATACATAAAATTTACATATGAAAGTAATGCAGCCCCGCGTTTAGCTCTTCTCCACGGAAACTCTAGCGCAATATGTTATTTTATCCCATTAAATTACAAATAGAGGTAATATTATATTAATGTAAGAGATTGTTATAGTATATATCATAATAGCAGCGATAGTATTCGATACAAATAGACAGAGCCAAGTAGATAGCTGTTGGACAACACACAACTATTAAACTGCTGTTTCTATTACGTTGTCTTTATGATTGTTTGATAAGTACGGGAGTACTACTACCATTTCCTAAAATAAAGACAATAACGATAATAAAGAAAAGCCAAGCTGCTTAATAACTATCCGGTATCCAACAGTTGCTTACTTAACTCCTCGCAAAATTAACCATTTGGTCGGTGTGAAAAAATAAACATAACGTTCTTATATTCTGTAAACTACTGTGGACCGCATCAAGATTGTTATTTCTATTTGGTTGATTCTCTCGTTCTTATGCAATATGCTGGTTGATTCTCCTTCTCTCGTAACTCGCATGAACTCTTAATCTCGGCGCAAATGTGAATAGAATAGATACATGCAGATGACATGATGGTAAAGGGAAAAACATTCGTTTCGATGTAAAAAGAAAGCAGTGTATAGCTTACAGTGCAAGCGATTACTCGCTAAATTGAAACTTTAAATTCCATGTTTTACAGATAACAATTCGAAGAGACAGATTACATTTCCCCCGTTATATTAGTAGATCATACGATATGAATTTACAGTTCTCTCATTGTGAATCATCTGCATGTAAATTCTACGCGACACCATTCGTGGATTACTCAAGTCAAATTTATCGTTCTCTCGGATAATAGCGATGGATCTCTCAGCAATAGTACTTTCCTGGGAATTCTTGATGTTTATGGGTATCATTTCTTTGTTCTTATAAGGATTAGTTACTATCGCTAATTCAGCTAGATTCCTTCTCTTTCGAATCTGAAACAGGAAGTACGAGCGAGTCTTCAAACATTCGGTTCTCGAGAGGTCGTTACGTTACGAAATAACTACATAATATTACTATAATTATAAATTTGACACACTCTATTTTCTTACCGCTATCAGATTTGTCTTCCGAGGTACCGTTTGTCAACTCGGGTTCCTTCTTCTTCTCTCCTTCTTCCGACTCTACGCTAGACGCCTTTTTCTCCTCCTGATTCGCGGCCTTCTTGTCTTTCGCTTTGCCTTTAGCCGGCGTAGCTGGTTTGGGCTTCGGCTCCAGACTCGGATCCAGCACGATCTTACCGATGTTCTTGCGATCGTGCATTTTTTGCATAGCCTCGGGCACATCCTCCAGCGCCCATGTTGAATCCACTGCTGGCTTGATCTTGCCCTCGCCCCACAGCGTGTACACTTGATTCACCGCCCGTCGAACGAACGCGTGACTACCGTGTTGGTACATCAAGTGACGTAGATTCAATCCAGACAATGTCTTGTTTTCGTCGAACAGCTTTATGGGCGATACTTTATCGACTTGCCACCACTAAACAAAAAGTAATAAAACGTGCGTGAAGATGACAGAAATATAATTATAGAACATATAATTGTAGACAGAAATATAATGTTATTAATGTCAAAAACAAATCTTTTGAGAATAAAATAATTTGAAAAAGAATACAAAATCTTACAGTAAAGCATGAAAAAATACATAAATACTTTATTGATATAAAATACTTTAGTTTATATTTATTTAAATAGTGAGATATGAATTAAAGATTGAATTAATCCACAATGCTGAGTTACGTACTGATCGCGCTGCGGAAAAGAAGCTCTTAGTCTCCCCGGTGACGACGTTGCTGGATCCATAGAGGATGTACTTGCCCATTGGCTTCAAAAGGGCGTAGCCCTTGTTACATTCTTCGCCGCATAGACAATCTAGGACGATGTCTACTCCTTCCGGGGAGATTCTAAACAAGTAGAGACATGTATGAAAAACATGTACAAAATTTTAATTAGGCTTCTCGATATTGACTGTATCCTCGATGGGAAGAGAAAAAAAAATATTATATTATGTGCGCCACATTGTTTACATACTTTCTGACTTCATTGCTGTAGTCCGCACCGCGTTCCAGAAGATGGTCGATAGTTCCTGCATTTTTGAGGGCCTCATGCTTGGATTTGCTGCACACGCCAAAAATGGTTACGTCCTTCACGGTTTTCGCGAGCTGCACCACCGCTTGACCCTAAATCGGATGGAAAATATTTTTTTTCATCGATACGATCGAATTAATTTAGCAAAGAACGAGAATCAATTGAAGCAATATAAAGAAACAGTACATTTTCACTTTTTTTCGACGCGCGCCTCACTAAAAAATACTCGAGAGTATAAACCTCATCGCCACCTCCTTCCCCCTAATCTTCCCTTTTCGCAACGTACGCAACTTTTTGCTGAGAAAATCCAGTTACGCGCCGAATTGGACGGGCGGCGTCGGGCCGCGCTGCTCGTAACGCTGCGTCTTGAGAAAGGATGAGACGGGATTAAGAGAGGAGAAAAAAGAACGGGCCGCGTGCACAGCCGCTCGAGATTTTCAACAGAAGCGGCATACATTATTTCCGAGAATCGCGCTCGCTGCTTTCCATTTCTCTCCGCCCCTTGTCGAGAATTCGATACCCGGCGACCGAGCCGATGGTGAGCCGGAGCGCTCCGGGCTTGAAGAGGATAAATGAGAAAAAAAAAGAGACGAACAGAAAGCGAGAGCGGGAAAGAAAGAGAGAGAGAGAGAGAGACAAAGACAGAACAGGTCATTTAGAATCCTTAAATAATCATGAAAAGTATATTTTAGCTCTTCAATAATTATATCTCGTCTTCTCGAAGATCTCCGTCGTTTCGTTATTATCGTATTTGCTAATCTAGAAATTGTTATATAAAATGTATACGGAATAGCGCGAGATCTCCGTAAAGTACTTGATAGCAACGTTACATCTTCATCGGCGACACTTCACGAGTCAGAGAGAGCGGAAGTCTTCTTCTCGCGTAGACAATGACTTAATTAATATTAACCGATCCGCGGACTCGAAGAACAATGTCGCCATCCCTCCTCCCCGCGTCGTTCCCCTCTTCGTCGAGGCATCGAGGAGGATGAGAGCCGCGTGTACGTAGGGGCGATAATTCATGCTCAACGACGACAATGAGCCCCGAGAAAAACGCGGCCGCGCGAAAAGCGAGCACTCTCGTGCCGCGATTTCTCGCGTATTAACCGCGAGAAAAGCTGGTCACGTACGGCGGTAAAGCTTCTGGGAGAAGCCACTCGGTTTGTGAAAAATATACCGCTTTCTGATCACGTCGGAGGACTTTCCCTCTCTCGTTGAGTCTCTCTCAGACGGATCGCGTCATATCTCTTTCGCTCGTTCGTCTTTCCTCTATGAACAACGTCTGAGTATTCGAAAGGGCTTTCATGTATCCCTCGATGTCGAGGCAGGCGCATCCAACACGCGAGTACGGGGAGTGTACACAAGACGGCAAAGAACCGAGCTTGCCAAGCGTCCGTTTCGTGAGAATGGCTGATAATCGCCACTCAATGGCTATTTATAGCATAAGCCAACGGTCGGATCGATTTCACGAACGACCTTAATCGTCGTTAATTGATTCCTTCTGTAATTGAAACCTGGAACTGAAGAGGCGAGGAAAAGCTCGTCAACCATTCGTTCCATTCCATGTAGTAACATCTCAAAATCATGATGGATGTTGTTGAAGCTGATTGTGAGTCTTCTCAGCTACATATATTGTCTCCGCGTCATAAAAAAAATTAATGTTGCAAAAAAGTTGTTAAATGTCCAATAATAATTATTTAATTTGCTAGTGCAAATTCTAACGATCGAAGAAACATAAGAATATCCGTCTATGTAATAGTTCTATGTAATAGTATCTCAGAATCATGGTGGATACGAAGCTGATTGGAGTCTTCTCAACTACACACATTACCTCCGCGTCATAAAAAAAATTATTGTTGCAAAAAAGTTGCTAAATGTCCAATGATAATTATTTAATTTGCTAGTGCAAATTTTAACGATCGAAGAAACATAACTTGTATGTTGATGACGCAAAAAAGATATTATATCTCTCTAACTACATTTCTTGTTCATTTAATTCCAAGAATGTTTCATGAAACATTCGAAGCAGGGAGTATCGGTCGCTGCGGAAGTTGGGTGTAATTAAGCCCTTGTATAAAACATCGTTAACCGCAGGAGACGGAGGGGGAAAGGGGAGGGAGAACGTTGTCTAGCGATCAGGTCGTCGGACGCCGTACACGTGGCACGCCGTGCCGGTGCGGTGTGAAAGCAGCTTAAAGCCGCGCCACGTGGTAGTAACGTGCCGGTGATAGTGATGGCGGCGGCGGCGGCGGCGGCGGCGACGGTGGTGGTATGGTCTCAGACGGGTGCGGTCCATGACGGTGGTCGATGAGAGAGCGAAAGGTTGCCTGGCAACCCTCATACCCCATACGATCCGCGCACCGGCATTCCCCGGTAGATTTCGCCTTTCGTCTCAACCGTCGGGGGGTCGTAGGGGACGGGAGGCGGTTTGCGGGGGTGGCTTGCCGTTGGCTTCGGGTGTAACCTGTTGAGTCGTATTGATCCCGAGGGTTCTACCATCTTCTTCTTATCTCCTTCTTCTGCTTTTCCTTTTCCTTTCATCGCTGAGACGAGGAGAGAGAGAGAGAGAGAGAGAGAGAGAGAGAGAGAAACCACCCCGCGTGGCCAAAGAACCCGGAAATACCCCTTGGTACTTTAACCTTCTCGTTCCCCACCGTTGCCGTCGTCGTCATCAGCTTGTGCGAACGATTGCCGTCCAGCTGTCGCTTTCGTGAAATTTTGCATTTCATTCGCATCTTGCGAGGTGTTTAACATCCTCGAGTCGTGGGCGTAGGATTTAAACTGATCTCCGCGGGTGAGTAAACGAAGCTCGGTAAATTTTATTTCGGTAACTCGCGGCGAGATCCCACGGGGGTGGCGATGTTATTTCGGTATCCCCGGCGAGAGGAAGGAGCGCGCAAATATTTATCGTGTAAAATCTTATTTAGGTACTACTCCTCAGCAATTCCTTACGGTCAATTGACCGTAATCGTCGTTCATAATCGTCGAATCCCCATTATCCTCGTTCTAAAACGCAGCGTAATGAATTTAAAAAGGAAACATAAGAACGCCGCAGACATGCGTCCGCTTCTCGTAAAACGGTTCTAGCAATGTATAAGCAATAATGTTAATGACGCTCGCTTCTCAGCTATTTAGATGCCACGGTCGTAACGCCGCTACTTATCGGATTTGTACTGTTTCAAGGAACTTATACACATGCCCCGAAGACGCCGTTCGCGTTTACGAGCGTAACATCTTTGCGCGAGACATTAACTCGCTTATACACGTGATACCACGATAAAGCTGTCTAAACTCGCAAACGCGCCCCTTCAGCGCCGCGTTATTGTCGGCTGAGCATTTTTGCACGCTAAAGGCGCTCTCACCCGCCTACATTCTGTCGCTTTAACGATGAACCGCTGCAAAATTCAAAATCATTATCGTGCCGAGCGTTGTGCCATGAAACTTAATACAATCACGCGCACAATAGAATATTAATTCATGTATGTGAAGATAATATCGGGCATTCAGGTAAAGGAATAGCTTTTATATATCGTATATGCTGTTAAAACGCTTCAGCCATCATGCATTTGAACGTGATAATTATAAAGTCCCTCAGTACATCGAAACGAGCGGAATCATTTATGGTAATGATTTATGATAATGGCTGTGGAGGGGATATTAAAGAATTAAATAATTGCGCGCGACCGAACGTAACGACTATCTTTAATATCGATATGTATTTACAACGAAGGAAAGAGAGAAGCAATTGATAAAAGAGAAGAGAGACACCGCATCGCGCATGTATCGCGTATAGTCGAACATAACAATTACGATACGTTCGTGAGTACTTCGAGTCCTTCAAGTCGTGATAAAGAATACGAGCGTGAGGCAAGGAGGTGTAATTAAAAAGTCCAATTCATCATCTCTTCTTTCTCGTATCTTTCATGGGGAAGAGGGAAAGGGGCAGAGCAATACTCTGGCGCTCCCCTGAGAAAGAAGTACAAATATAAAAGGGGGATTCTCTCGTCGACTTACCACACCGCCGCCGGCGCTGTGGAGCAGCAGGCTTTTACCGGGCGTGAGATGGGCCAGCTCAAACAGCAGGATGTAAGCCACGGTGTAATTCATGGTGATGGCGGCAGCGTCGAGGTAGCTCATCCCGGACGGTAGCGCGAAAACGGACGTCGCCGGCACGGCGACCAGCTCCGCCCACGCTTTGTGATCGGGAAGAGCGACCACTCTATCGCCTACCTGTGAAAGAAAAAAAAGGAAAAACCGTCACGTGCGTGTCAAGATATAAAGCATTTATATCACAGCTTTCAGATCACTTTCAAGGTACACCCTTATTTTCTCAGGAGGTACACGATACCTTCAGGATTATGCCCCGCGCGTAAAATTTCTCGCGTATTTACCGGATCGTCGCTGGATAAGGAAGGTTCAACGATTTTACACTTTGCACCCTTCTCGAAGACGGGGGCGCGCCCGTCTTATCGAATTAGGCCTCCCGCTGTAAAGCATCTTGATAGGAAGAGGGCGAGGCAGGAGCACAAGCTGACATTACTTCCGACCCGTGTGCTCGAAAGGAGCGCACTCTCTCCCTCCCCTCGAGTTCCCTCTCTGACAAGACAAGGCAGCCGGTTCTACACGTGGCCGGATATCTGACCCTAAGCGCCTACGAGAAGCTCGCTGCTCGCCTCCTTCTGATCCCGAAAAGACTTTCGCGAAAATAGACCACCCTGCACGCAGCTTCTCCATACGACGGCGCCTAGCCGGCGAAAAACACATCGCGAAGAAATTCCGCGGGCTTGAAGCCAATTCTCCCCGTAATGCGAATAACGTTAAATGATAACGGGAATACGCCTTGATACTCGACCTTACTTACGAAGCGACCATTAACACAGCCTCCTGGCGCTTTACCACGTCGGAGATATGGGATACTTTTGCGTTCATTTTTTTTTTCTTCTGACGTAAGGACGTTTAATAAGCGAAACGATCGCGCGCGTGGGGAAAGTAGCCTCTCGTTTTATTTACGGCCCTCGTAGTCCGGTCGAGGGAACGCGTTTCGAGTGCTTTCAAAATAATTCAGCGTTGAAGCGAACGTGACGTCAATGCTGAAAATCGATACTGAACCTACTATTTCGATACGCAAAAGACGGCCCCATCGTACGACCGAATCGAATTAGCGTGTTACTAGGCGTTTACAAATCGAACCTCCCCGTCGAATCTGCACGGAGGTGATTTTACTCCGTCGAGATAAAGGCAAGAGACTGCGCCTTGTAATTCAGTTACACGCACTTCCGGCTGCAGGCGAAGTTTCCGGCGCAAACAAGATCTATATTTCCGCTCGCGCGCATTTCGATATTACCAATAACATTCGACGCTATTTACGACGCAGTCATTAATCTTCCTCGGACCCGCGGAGAACAGCAGGAGTGAGCGAGTCCGCCCTCGCAATCCGCGAATTTTATTTTTACCTCGTAATGAAATTCCAAATACACATAGAACTTAAAGAAGCAAACTTGTTTACAATTTAAGTTTCGCGCACTCGTAATCAGATTCATTAAAAGTTCCGTGCTCGTACTCACTTTGAAATTCTCGACCCCCTCGCCGACTTGCTCAATGTCACCCGCGCACTCCGAGCCCATGATGAACGGGGTCTTTGGAGGCGAGTCGATCGCGCCCTGCCTAGCCATCAGATCCTGGAAGTTCAATCCGCTGAAAGAAACGAAAGAAACTTTGTTAAATATTGCGTGCAATTTGGACATATAGCTTATTCAATCGAAAAATCTTACTTCAAGCCGCGAAACGTATCATATGATAAATCATCGAAAATTGTTGTAACCAAGACCGGTTAATTTGTTCTGGATCCCAGCATCCGTACGTGTTATTTTCTACCATTAGCGTGATAGCCATCGTTAACGTGACACGACGAACGATGCTGCTGTTCTTCGAAAATTACTATCCCGACGCTGTCGCAGTCAGGGATTTCGTTCCGATCTCAGTTCTGCGGGACACACACGGCAGGCATGCTCGTTTTCAGCGGAACATCGATAGTCCCAGGAGGACAGGATCTGATCGTAAAATCCTACACGTTTACCGCATAGAATATTGTACCTACGCGTGCTTGCGCTCGAAAAGGGGCTGAAATAGAGACCGTCTCACATGGCAACGAGGAGCTCCTCGCGTAAAACGCACGTGTAGTTACCTTCGCCGGTGCCTAACAGGCCGGACTGACAGGGAGGGTACGAAGGCGCCGCGACGCCTAGACCGATGGCTGGCGTCGCACGCAACGCGAGCACGACGGGCGTCGCGGCGACGTTACTCATCGGGGCATCGGGAAATATTTACTATTGGTGCCCGCCGACGAAAAGTTCGACGGCATTTCGTCGAAAATTGTCGGATAAACGGCAATTTGCGTGTCGACGTAACATCTCGCGATTTTGTACACGAGTACGAGGCCAGAAAATTTAAATTGATGACAAAATGATAATGAGAAAGTTGTCTGGTAAAATCTGGTAAAATGACTGAAATGAAATAAAACATAATAAAGAAAATCTGGAGGAAGGAAGAATTAAGATAAGGAGATAGGGCAAGCAGACGTAAAAGAAGAAAAGTTTCAAAGACACTCGAGATGTTAAAAGAAGGAAAATTACAGAAAATTGTGAAATTTTAGATCATTTTTATACTACTATTACTAGAACTATTATAGAAAAATGTGAAAGTATGTGTGTGAATGAAATGAAGGAAATGGTTTTAATTTTTGACGTAAATTAAATCCTGCTTCTTGGTTGTAAAAATGTTGAAGTGAATAAACTATCCATCTTATAAAGAAAATCTGATAAATTAGGAAGAAAAGGACGTGGCAGAAATATTATACGTATATATTTCATTTCATTCATTTCGGTTGTTCCATTGATTCCAAATAAAATTGTCGAAACTATCGGCTTAAGAGTGCGAATATTTCGTTTTCGACGGGCCGACGTTTGTACGGCGCCTCTCGCGAGATATGTCGTAAATTGTTATCAATTTACACGCGATACAGCACGTAATTTCCTGGTGCACCGAGCACCACGTGATGAATCACCGCGTACTCGATGAAATCTCGTCCAAGGTTGGCGAACGTATCAGAAATGCCCACGCGGCCGTTCTTTTGTCGCGCTGCGCATTATCAGATTTTTCCATCCCGCTAAACGCTCCTTTCCTCTTTCCGTCGCATGCGGGCGCACGTGTCCGCGGTGCATCTGAATAAAATTAGAAAAAAAAAAGAAAAGAAAGCAGAAAGAGTTGACGGATATTTCTGTTGACGGACAAGGGGAATGAATCATTCGCGAGGAGGTATAGTTTCAGCCCGCCGGGCTATTTACCGTACTATAGATGCGTTGCAGCTGGTGCCTGTACCGTACGATAGCCACGCGTTTCGCCGCGATAACACGACGAAGGAAGTTTGCGGTCATGAACGATACACCCGCGGGGCAAGCGGAATTCCGTGACGATTCTCACGGGACGACCGCACATTGTCCCTTTCTGAATTTCACGGACCTCGCCGGGCGATTAAATCGTTTCGTCACACGACGTGCGACGGGTCCGAGGAAGCAAAAACGGGAAACCGCCCGCGCGAAACGTCGGCGTCGGGACGTCGAGACGTCGGCAACGTGTGTAATCGCGGACGTCGCAGACGCGAGGTAACAAGTTTACACGGGGATTACACCTAATGCATCGGTACGCAATAAATCGGGTGGATCGAAAGGCGCGCATTTATCCGCGTGTCCAATAACGTGACGGGCGCGGGATGCGTACATACACGGGGGCGACGACGGAGGGGAGGACATATACGTGGGAAACGTACGCGCGACTTACGCGTCATTTGCCGGGCTCCGCGACTGGATAACCGCGGACGTATTCCGCGCTCCCCCATGCCGAAGGACGACGTGAAGCGAAACGAGTCGAGGTACGGGCACAATGATTCTATTCCCGCGGCTTATTGACAGGTACGGGCGTCCGCGCGAAACGCCAATCCGAAACGCCGCATTGGATTAAGTTGATTCCATTAAATCCCCGTCGGCCGACGGCCCAAGTATTTCGCGCGCTGTCGCGGCGCGAAATACGCCGGGCGGACTTCGCCACCCCGCGCGCGTAGGGCGTGGCGGAAAAATCCATCGCTTCTAAAATTAGCGATTTTAAATGGCCGTAAAAACTTTGCCGGGGGGACGCGCGCGCTCCGGCACGAGGGTCGTCGCGATTAATGTACCGCGGTACCCCGCAGTAAAACGCAGCGACATAAAGTTACGCGGAACTCCTTCCCGGGCTCTTGCCCGCTTCGACATATGGTTTCAGTCCGCGCGCGCGCGGTCCACTGTGTAATCGTGGCATGAAAATCGTGACAATTGCGGCACATATATCACCCAGAGTTACGTTCCGAAACTTCCTCTCCGAGGAAAATTTTACTAAAAAGCCTATATTATCCGTGGCACAGCGTTTTAGTTAAATTTTCCCTCGGAGAGGAAGTTTCGGAACGTAACCCAGGAATAGAGAAATTTGGAGATTTAAAGGAAAAGAATGATGGTGGAAGAATCGGAAAATTATAAAAATTACAAAAATTTATGTACATATGTAAGTATATGAAATATGTGACAGCCTGTGTTACGTGTATCGACGTTTTTACATAGAGTCCCGCGTAGAATTTCCACGCATGGAACATCGATATTTCGCGGCGTACATAATAAGCGTTCGTCGAACGAGGCGGGCTTTTAACCATTCGCCGCGACCACCCATCGTTCTATCAGTCGCTAATACAAACTCGTTGAGCGCAAATGCGACAGTTAAACGTAATAAAGCGCGGACGCAACTGCGGACGAAAACAAATTCCGTCCCACAAAGATAAAACAACAGCGGCGGCGGCGGCGGCGGCGTAATGAAATTCTGGTCGCGACGCGTCGCACTGTCGTCGCAGTTAACGGCAGATAAACGCGTGATTTAGAGCGTGATTTAGAGCCGATCGCGCCAACGCGAGACGCTTTCATTCACCTTGTAAGACACCATATTGCCGTCCATTACTTTCACCAATTTGTCGTACTTAGGGTCGTTTCCGCTCCTTCCGGCGCGCCGGAGCCCGGAGAGCCCGGAGCTGCACGATCGCGCGATTCGCGCCGGGAGAAAAACGGTCCGTTCCGGCCGGCAGCAGAAATTTCTGCGTACCGTCATTAACCCTTTCGGGATGTGCGAGCGTGCTAATAATATCCGCCGCGCGGCGAATTAGCGAGTAATGCAGCGACGAGCGCGAATTAAGGAAAGCGATCGATTACACGTGATAAAGAGCGAGCGCGCGGTGAAGGGCCATTAATCGATTGGAATTTACACTAATTTAATTCGACTGTGTCGCGGTATCGCGGGCTCGGAACTGTCGGATCGTGTGTAGGTAGCCGGTCAAATATCGCTCGCGTATCGAAGCGATACGATAAACTCGGGCCTAGTTTTAATAACGGAAGTGGACTGCAGGAGAAATGCATTTGCGCCGAGTAATGCGGGCCCTCTGTTCTCTCGGTAGCCGGCGATTTTTACCTGAGGACCTCGCCTCGTGGGAACCGGAGTTAACCATGATTCGACGATTCGCTCGTATTGGGGGAAAAGGGGAATGGGAGAGGACAAGGACAAGGAGAAGGTTTTCAGGCGTTCACGAGCCGAAGAAATGCTCTCGCGGCTCGCGATCGCTTAATTCCTCTAAATTGCGTCGAATTGAGGGGAATAATTTTCTCCATTCTTGGCAAGAGGCAATTGAACCAGGCGGACCGGACCGGACGGCGACATGCAACGCACCCCAGGGTCACACACAAAGCCGCATAAAAGCCGGCGCGGAGACACGCACGGTATACAGGGTGTCTCCGATCGACGGTCATGCCAAAGTGGAGGAAGAAATTCGAGTTGGCGGCACGGCGATCTCTCTCCGATCTCATCGTCGCGGAATACAAAGGCCGTCCGCTTCGGCTTTTAACGGCCGACTAGCTAATTATTTCCAGACGCAGCCCCAAAACACGTACGGCGTCCAAAGAGAAGTGCCGTTGATCGGAAAATACCCCGTACCGGAAAATACGGACATTTTCAAGTGCGAGAGAGCCAAGACCGTCGCCCTTTGACCCGTCCCTCGCGCGCGTGGAACGTGCGATTCTCCGCGGATATATACACGTCAATCGATCGTCGTCGGAAGACACCGAGGCGCCTACGGGGGCTACGTAATCGTACGGCGAAATCAGATGCACGAATCTCGCGTGACTCGGGATCGGAGCCGACGTCCGGGCGAGTGAAAGTGCACCCGAACCGCGCCGCTGTGGTATTTTCTGTATGCGCGCGTGTCGGAAAAGTACGCTTGTACGGCGTATGTAGGTACGTATTACGTAGCGCAGCATGGTGCACTCCCCCCCCCTCTCTCTCTCTCTCTCTACACGCGGTATGTGACAGTTTGCGCGCCGCGGTCATTACGTTGATATCGACGTCGTTACCTTATCTCGAGGATAGGTGCGAGCAAGTTTCCAAGTCGTATCGCGACTTTTTTCCACCTTGAAAGAAAAAAAAAGAGAAGAAAAAAAAACGCGAGCAAAAAGCGCGAAGGAAAAAGAAAAGGGCACGAATTAAACTCAATTTAGGATACGAAGGGCCGGCACGCGCGAATTGACGCGAACGCGTATGAATTATGCAGGGAACGGAAGGGCTATAAATAGCGGACGGAATATTACGCGCGCTCGGTCGCCTCTCGCGATTTGCTTCGCAAAGTCCGCGGGATAAGTGGGGCCGGTCGAGCAGGACGGCGGCGAACGTCCAATATCTCTCCTGCGTCCGGCTACTTCGTTATTCGAGATAAGCCGGGCTTTGATTTCATTAACCTAAATCTTCCACGTGGGAGGGACGGGCGGCAAACAAGGAGAGACGCGGGCAACGAGGCCGTAAACAATGATCTTTCCCGTAGAAACGTGCGATTACGAGCGAATAAAGTCAACGCGAGGATGAAGTCAACGTCGATCGAGATACCAGCGAGAGTTAATACGATACGATACGGGCCACGCTCGGCGAATTATTTATCGTTGCATCACCGAGTGGATGAACACGGGCGCGAGAGAGAGAGAGAGAGAGAGAGAGAGAGAGAGAGAGAGAAAGAGAGGGAAGTTCGAAACATCATCAGACTATCGAGGATGGACCGTCGAGAAGAATCGGCCGAGGAATTTCGTCGGCGGAATTTCAGCGGCAACGGCCGCGCCGCAATTGCCACGGTCGTTTCTCTCGGAAAGAGACGCGGCGAGGGTTAAGCTCGTGACTTAAGGGAGCGGAAAAATACAGGGAGTGCGAGCGCACTTGGAGCAAAAATGCGCGGTACTAATTTACTGTACACACACGCGCGACAGATGACCCCGTCGGACGGAGTTATCAATTGTTTTCAAATGGAGGAAGGGGAAGGGCTACGAGGGGATACCGATATAGAAGTGTTTCTCTTTGTTACATTTTTTTTTATATCATCTTTAATGAAAGAGAGAGAGAGAGAGAGAGAGAGAGAGAGAGAGAGAGAGAGAGAGAGGCTGCTGCACTTTTATGACGGTCTATCGGTGTGCATGTAAGCCGCGACGGATTACTCTGTGTAGACGGTGACTCGCGCGAAACGGATCGCAATCAGGCGGATGTAACGGTGAGAAAAGTATGTACGTGGAGAGCCGACGTGTACGGAGGAGAGGTTAAAGCACGGATTAGTTACGCATGCGAGGATAAAGTGTGATCCGCTACGCGAAGATCTAATCTCCTGGCAGCTATGTTCTTAACACGCGGCGTTCGATTTAGATCCACGCGGCGTTATGCTAATGCAAGCGCCTACGGGACGAAAATATAACGAGCTACTTCACGAGGCATATCTGCGAAACGATAAATGTCGTTAATAATTAAAACGCGTGAATCAGATTAGGTACGTGTACGGCTGAAGTTTCTTGGCAGCCGCCACGAGCGAACAGAATCGAACCGCAAGACAACAGCTGCGGCGTCAAACGCGCGGTACTGTCATATCGTTTTTGTGACTCACTGAGCGGGGCAGCAACGTTGACATAAGTGTCGCTTCTTCCTGCGACCGCAAGTCGCCTCGGTGTAATATCTTCGCGGTGTAAATAACTCTTATCGACTCGGCCATCAATCCCGATATTTCAAGTCACGTGAATTCTTACATTCTCAATTCGATAAGCATCGCGTATAATTTCCCTCATTAACTCCTTAATCTTTCGATTCGATAAAAATTGCGTTATGGACAAAGGCGGATAAAAAAATATCCGTCTTTGTATTCAATACAAAAGAAAATGTCGAGTAAGATCCGCCGATCTGCAGCGATCAGCAAATCTATCGGCGATTCGTACAGACGTGAAAGATGACGCATCACGTTGATTACGCTTATTGACTGGAAAGGATAGAAAATACTTTGTAATCAAGACGATAACCCGAGTCGCGGCGATTAGTCGGTCGGCTTCTCCGCTCTACCGCGCCAGCGATATACATCCACGTGAATCATACGCGCGCGATGAAAAATTCCGTCACAGACAAACTGCGGTGGCGGTTTTGCATATTTTAAGATTCGCTCTATCGAATGTCTACGCAACCGTGGCGAGGCCTCCCTAGGTGATACGCGCCCTCTTTGTTGTTCATTTGCTCCGCGAAATCGCCACGATGCAAATACGCGAGCGAAATGCAATCATTAGGTTTATATGAATCGCTAAAAATTTAAGTGGTATAATTCATTTTCAGAGACTATAAAAGACAAGAAAAAGTATAAATTGCTAAAGTTTCTTTACGATATGAAATTTTAATATTTCTTTTATAGATTTTACTAACGAAACCATTAATTGTAGAATCAGAATTTACATTCGACCAAAACTTTTTGTTTCTTAAAATAAAAAAAAATTGTGTTATTTCGTTTTAGTTCTCAATAGCTTATATGCATCTCGCAACGAAAACGCAAAAACCTGCATGGTACGGAGAAAATCGGACTACAATATCGGATCTACAATATCCTCTCAATCAATGTAAAATATGTAGTCATCTCTCATTTCTTTATTATAACGCTCGCAATTGGTATCATGCCGGCGATTCAACCTTTAACGCACGCAAAGGAATCGAAAACAGAAACTGATTAATCGTGTTGTGCGGCTGCGTTGAGATAAAAAAACGATAACGGGCACGCAGTTTATTTCCAAGTTTTCAGGCAAAACATTTCTGCCGATCCGTGTATAATAATGACCTACGTTACAAGCAATAATTTTCAGTGTGATTCACCCGACGGTACGTACGCACCGATAGATCTATGGGATGTCCGTATTGATCGAACCACACCCGTATTTCCTACACCCTCTACCTCGCTTCCACCCTTCCTCCCTTCTATCCCGCCGCCCCGGCACGCACGCGGATGTCAACGTAAATGCGTGCGCACAGAAATCGGCGTAATCGTTCGTACCCGAAAAGCTCCAAGTCACGCATTGATTTAGCTTTAAAATTTTCATCCTGCCGACAACATTCCGAGAACATTTCCGAGACAAAGAATTATTGAAGGAGCATAATATTGTTGTTTGGGATACCAACATTTCTTGAACGTCATCGTCACGATCGTCGAATAGATTGCCAGCGATACCCATAAAAGCGCGTCCACTTCAGAAATGGACTTGACGTCGACAGCTGCAGCGGGCACTTATGCACTTTGCGATTATTCCGCGAGTGACATTATGTCGTAACGCTACTGAGATCGAGCTAAGTTGCAGAGACCGAAAATACAAAGTGTTGAGGATCTTTACGGAACGTAACACGGTTAAATAAAGAATAAAAAATTTAAATTTATTTAACCAATTCCTTGAGTTAAATAAAACTAAAGAAGATTTTGTTATTTTTAACTAGGTACTACATGTAAAGTTACTATTTTAACATGTAGTTAACATGTTATTAACATGTAGTTAACATGTTATTTAATTCCATGTTTTAGCTAAATTAATTAACGATATGTAAAGTAAAAGCAATGGCGACCCAAGGAATGGTTAAAAATAACTCAAATTGAGTGTAATTTAATGATAAAGAATCAAAGCTCTTAAAGATTCGGAAATTTATTTAACCAATTTCTTGAGTTAAGTAAAAGTAAAGATTTTGTTATTTTTAACTACTACATGTGAAATTACTATTTTAACACAAAACATGCATGTTTTGAATCAAAGCTCTTAAAGGTTCGGAAATCTAGGTAAAAGGTCGAGGTTCCAACGGCCAGCGAATCCAAAAAGACTCTCAAAATTAATTTTGACGATCGAGACTTACAAATAAGGATATCAGACTTTCTGAGCAGTCCAGATTCAAAATCCCCGTGGCAATTAAAAGCTGCGGGTAATTCCTTCTCGCACCTTACCAATGCAGCCGATTGCGCTGCTGATAGGCTACGCGCAAATAGTGCGTAAATGACCGGACGCGATCTCGCGTGTAGGTAGACACACGCACATAAATTCCCGGAGTATTTGGAATTTATGCGGGCGAAAGCTCGCGCGCTCGCGTTTTCGTGGAAGCGCTGCCCGATGAAAGGCGCCATTGTATCTGTCCCGTCGAGTTTATCATGCTAATGAGGTCTTAATATCGCGTTATGGGAAACTTTGAACGGATACCATTCAGCGGACGGCGATACGCCACCGCGATCCGCGTGTGCGCCTCTCTCCCTTTTCTCCCCCCGTTCCCTTTCTCTTCCCGTACTTTAAGGCGTTTCCAACACTCGCCTTTCATCGCGCGCACGCCTTTTTTTTCCCCGTCGCTTCCAATTTCTTACGGGGACGCCACGAAGACAGAGGGAAAGAGCGAGAGAGGGAAGGGTATATTCGCAGAATGTAAAAAGAGATTACAGAATAGCGGGTGAACTCCGCTCCGAAATGACACAAATGTTTATATATACGTCCTCGCTTGCTTCCTCCGTTAGAGAAGGAAACGACCGTGCAAACGAGAATACGTTATTGGGTTCTCGGGACCGCTTGAGAGTTTAAACTTGTGGAGTATCCAGAAGAAGTCGTCCGCGAGCTCGCTTTCTTTCATCGTCGAGGATATCTATTATACATGAAATAAGGTGGTTCATTGGACTTTATGCTGTCTCACTGTGAGACACGAGCGGAAGATCTGTTTTATTCAAGAGTAATCGCCCATTTCCTACGGCGAATAGATTCAGCATGAGTAATCAAGAACGTGATACGTAGAATACGGGAAACTACCCGCGAGTGCAGTTGCTCATATGAAAAATTCAACGTTGAAGGAAGACGAATATGAAAAGTTTTGCAGAAATTTAAACTATAGTTTTATAAGTTTCGTTAATAATTATTTTAGAAGACTATTTGAAAGGTTTTAATCAGACAATAAATGAAATTTCCAGTACAATAAATCAAATTTTACGTGTGCCGAATTTCCGAGAATGTTATTTACTTTCGCCGAGCAATATTTTTTTATCGGAAATTTATAGCAATACAGAAACTCCTTTTGTAAAAATAAAAAAAATATTAAAATATAGTTGCTAAAAGAATAGCATTAATCTAAAATGTCTCCCCGTGACGATACGCGCTTTTAATGTTGCATCCACTTTCGGACGCGACATCTTAAATTCGACATTTCCTGCGACGAATAACCCTTTCACTACAAAGGATATGCGTGTATACGCCCAAATGGAGTTCACGCTCACATGCGAGGAGCGCGTGAACGCGCGCTTGGCTAAAATGGAAGAATGCCGGCAGGCTTGCAACGGCAAAGATAAATAAAAAAAAAACCAACGGCGTGATTACGCTCCGTTGCATTGTTCCGCGTAATTAAATCAACGTAACAAAAAAGTCCATAGAATCCCCATTTTGCGTTATATAAATTCATGCTTTTTCGAATTGGAATGAATTGGTGTCTTCGAGAGGATTATTGGCGGTTCTACGATAGGAGAGCGAAGGAGGACGTCTAGACTCTCGAAAGGCGGTCGCGTAACGTAAAGAGGAAAAGATACGAGTTATCAGCATTGTACCGGCATTTTATCGAAACGGCAAACTAAACGGCACTCTGTTCAGCCGTCTGTCTTGTCTCGCGCGCGCGCGCGCGCGCGACGACGGGGGTGCTCACAGCTTAATGAACGTGTCTGCAGCGAGGCAGACAAATTTATTCGCCGGCATTGGCAGCGTGATATCTTTCTATGGGGGCTATTTTCTCATCAATCCAATAGCTTTTATAAAACGTGACTCACGCGTGAAAAGGTCCGCGCGCCAGCCTTTGGCGAATCCGACGGTTCGCCATCTCCCCCGTGCACAATCATCATCGCGACTGTCCCTGGCCGCGCGAGATAAAGCCGGCTCTCTTTCAGGATATGATACACGCGCCGAGGCCGCGATGTATGTACGTATCATCCTCCTTTTTGTAATTGAAAACTCGAGCCAGCATCTCCTTGCACGTAACGTGATAAACAGCCGGTCGAGGGCGTCGTGATTCACGCGGCAACGCCCGCGTTTTGGAAATTGATTGATTGACCATTGATGATCGAGCGTCGATCGACAGCCGGCGTGCGTGGCGAACGGGACGTCTAGAGGCGAGGCGCATCGATAAATTCTAATGTGAGAATGCAACCCGGGGTACTGCTTCGGCCGTTAAAATCATTATTCGGATGTGTTTTTCGTCACGCCCCTCTTGAGCTTTGTGTTGTCGTTAAACGGATATCAAGTGTCACCATCAAGCGTATTTTTCGACTAATTAGCGCGATCAGTGCCCGAGGACGACGCTGCTCTTCGAAAAGAAAAAAAAAACGATCAGATTAGTTGATAAAAATTTCACGTACGACAGTCTCGATCTAATGAGGCGTGGATAGCCCAGCTTCTACATTCATGTTTCTCAATTCCTCTCGTTTAGACGATTAGGATCGTAATCGCTGGCCACGATGACCCGCATATCGCGCCTTGTAGCGTAATCACCGAAGTTTTCGTAATTTATCGTGGGAAAGCGGGAGCGGGCGGTCGAACAATCTGGAAAACTTGCGTCGACGCCGTTTCCTGACAAAAGAGAGGAAGTCGCGCATCTAACCCTCTCGACCCTCGCGCGTCTCCGCGGCAACGTACGGCGAGTGCGGGCGAAATATGTGCTTTGCGGAGAACGTTCCAAGTCGCGCCGTGCCGCACCCTGTCGCGTATTTTCGTGACAAAGGTCCCCGACGAGAGTCCATATGGGCGCCGCTCGTCTCGCACGAAAACGTGACCTTGCGATCCCGAGTCTCGCGATTCAATGAAAACACCGAGAGGCGAAAATGCACTGTCGAAATTTACGCGCGAAAATTCACGCTCGTTGGGAGAATAGCGGCGAATCAATCGACCGGAGCGGCGACGTTCTCTCGGGAATTTCCGATATCGAAAGCGCAATGGTACACACACATATACATATACAGACAATGGCTCGGCTGCTCGCTCGCTCGCAGGTACTCCGCAGGCCGGTCAAAACTGCGCGCGAGCTGGAGAAACGCTCCAACGGTTTAATGGGGAAAATATGGTTCCTATCGGCGTTCCGTCTAACGGCATGGGGCCAGCGTTGATACCGTTGCGTAGGGAATATGGACCGGAGAAGGCTCGGTGTCTCGCGCGCGCTCGCTCGCTCGGAGAAAGGGCGGAAGGACGAGGAAAGAAAGCGTGTGGAAAAACTCACCAGGCTTTGACGCGTATGAGGACCTCTCCCTCGCCGAGGGTGGGCTCTGGCTTCCTCAGGGCCTTGACACTCTTGAGGCCGCCGAAACCGTTGAGCACGATCGCCCGCATGTCCTTGGGCTCCGGCGTGGTCTTCTCCTCGCCGTTCTCCTTAGGCTTCTCGCCCTCGCCGTTCTCCTCGACCTTCTTCTCATCCTCCTTGCGCTCCTTGGTCGGCTCGTCCTTGGCCGGCGGCGACGCCGCCGCCGTCTCCTGCGGCGGCTTCTCGCCCTCGGCGCCGGGGCTAGTCTCGTTCTTGTCCTCTGCCATCTTTTTTACGTCCTCTTCCGCTCTCAGACGTCCTGCAACTCTCAAGCTCGCGCGACGTCCTTTACCGCGAGACTGAGGATCTCCGACAGCCGCGGCGGGGCGACGTCAAGAAAGGGAGCGTGCGTCGTACCGTCCGCGATCGCGAAGCGACGGACGAAGGAGACAGAGCGAAGGAGAGAAGGAGAAGGAGACAGAGAGAGAAAGAGAGAGAAAAGAGAGAAAGGAGGGAGAGAAAGCGCGCCCGTCCGTGTGGAGTGGTCCGCTCGACTTCGCACGGTACAACGTTTTACAATTCGCCGCGTACACGCTCCATGAAAGCCGACGTCGTTCTGTGCAAAATTCTGCGCCACTGTGCATGCGAAAGCCGCCTCTCTAACTCATTCTCTTTCTCTCTCTCTCTCCCTCTTTCTCCCTCCGTTCGTTGTGCCGGCTACGCCGCGTCGCGCCGGCCGGTTAAGCCTGGTCTACAATCAGTCGTGTGTCGCCGTCGGATGTCGTCAAACGTTAGTCGTATGTTGTATGTCGGATATAATAACGACATATTATTCTACAATTGAATCGCAAGTCGGAACAAGTCGGAATAATGAACCCTGAAATGTTGACAGTTTATTTAAATTTATTATCAGCTTGGATTCAAATTATAAAAATAAGATTGCGTTTAAGGAAAAGACGTAAAATAACAAGAAGGTGGTGGGTAAAACCACATATTCGTACAAATATGAGACAGAATTTCGGTGCTTATCAAAAATTATTTATGTACTTTCAAATGAGTGATCACGAGGAATTTTTTAAACTGACAAGAATGTCAGTGCAACAATTTCATCATTTACATAGTCTTCTAAAACCAAAATTACAAAAACATAGTCACAGAAAACCTTTACCGACGGAAATACGTCTTGCAGTGACATTGAGGTTAAATTTATTAATTATATTATACTGTAAATGATTTATTGATTATATTATACTGTAAATATTATTAATGTAATTTACTTATATTTTATTTCTTATAAAATAATTATGAAATTATCTTAAATTCAATTTATTTCCAGTTTTCTTGCTCATGGAGATAGTGTAGCCACTACTTCTTTATTTTATCGTATAGGAAGATCAACTCTTTACAGTATTATTCCCGAAGTATGTAATGCTATATGGGAAGTGTTATATCCAACATACCTCCGATGTCCAGAAAAAGAAAATGAATGGCTAAAAATCGCTGATGATTTTAATAATATGTGGCAATTTCCTAACTGTATTGGGGCACTTGATGGAAGGCATTGTCGAATACAAGCTCCACCAAATTCAGGCAGTGCTTTCCATAATTATAAGAGTTTCTTTAGCCTTGTATTAATGGCTATTGTTGATGCCCGTTATCGTTTTATTTGGATTGATGTAGGAGATTATGGTAAATAATGTAATCATTGTAAATAAGTTTTATTTTAAAGAAAAAAGCAGTGAGAGAGATATACATACTAATATTATATTATTGTATTATAAAAATTATAAAATATATACTAATATTTGTATTATAAAAATTATAAAAATATACTAATATTATATTATTGTATTATATTATATTATAGGTTCCTTGAATGACGCAGGAATCTGGTCAAACACTACAATAAAGAAGGCATTTGAAAATAATACATTATCTGTGCCAGAAGCTTCTTTTCTATCAAACACAAATTATCGATTGCCGTATTGTACTGTTGGGGATGAAGGCTTTCCGTTTAAAACA
>VBVQ01000607.1:0-50498 GCA_011636635.1 Tetramorium simillimum
AAATTACATATGTCTTTAAAAATATAAAAGTTTTATTGAAAGATTATAATAGAAGAAAGAAATTAATTTTATTAAATTCTATTCTATTTCTACTTCAAAACATTATAATATGATTATAATATAAAATCATTTTGCGTCCTTATTATTGAAAAGTTCTCTTGGTATAAAGTTACCGTTATTATAATAAAAATACTTCTAAAACGATTGAAAGAGTCAAGATTGAATTTTGAGAGTACTGAAAGTAATTCGATCTTATACGTTACAAATTATAGTGCACGATGCTTACCGATAAGTTTTATTTGAAGAATATTCAAATAAAACTTATCGGTAAATATCGTGCACTAAAATAGAATAATTTCTTGAATCTCCAAAAAAAATTTATAAATTTAGTTGCTTTTTATAAAATATGGAATATAAAATATATAACATAGAAGAAGAATAATCTAAGGAAATGTTATAAATATGATTAATTTCCAATTAGAATTGTTATAATATTTATATTTTTAATACGAGTACATTTTGCATATTAACACTTTAAATATCAAAATCTCGAGATATATCGACATCGATCTAGCGAGGACAACATGTTGTTGCCATAGACGTGCTCTTCACGTTATACATTCTATATTTTATGAATAATCGTATAACCAAACCTATAAATTTCTTTTGAAGATTCAAGAAATTATCCCATTTTAGCGCACGATGTTTATCGGTAAGCCTTAGTTGGATATTCTTCAAGTATTCGTAACGTATAAGATTGCCTTAAATACTCTCAAAGTTCAGTCTTGGCTCTTTCAATCGTTAGGTTCATGTTATTCGACATGAAACGTAAATATATTAAACTGCGCTACTCTAAGTAAGATATTACACAGATAAGATCAAATATGTGTATAATTTTGTATGTTATATTTTAATACGTTATATTTTTATAATAAATAAAAATAGTCTTCCCTTTTTAAATGTTATAATCCTTTTAATAATTGATATCCTTATAATAATTAATATGATAATACAAAAATAATTGTATTTATTATATTAAATCATTATTTTATAAATTATTGCTGAACAAAATTGCGATTAATCTTATACATACAAATAAAGTTTATTACGAATGGATGTTTTTCACACATCACTAACAAAAGTAACAAATAGATCCAATATTTAAAGACAAAGAAATTGCGCAACTGTCGTAACCACTTTAGGACACGTGCAATATGCACATGCAAACGCGACCCATTTGCACGCCACGTCAATTATAGTCCCGCCGCGTCTAATTGCATCTCGTCAAAACAACTTTTTTTCTTCTTTACATACCTCTTCCGGTATGCGCAACAATGATGAGTAATAAACGGTGCACATGCGACAGCCACGATAAGTCCGTGACAATTCGACATTGTGAAATAATGTTATGTGCAAAGGTATTAGTGTCAAGTATCGTGACAAACAAACTTGCAACCGTCGAACAAAGAATGTCATCTCGTCATTAATATGAACAATTAAAATTTATTCGCACAGAAATCTTATCTTTTACTGCAATTAAATATATACAAATATACACATATAAATTTGTATTTAAATTTTATAACTTTATATATATAATTTATATTTTATAATTATATATATATAGTAGAAATAATTTTTAGAATTAATTTAATTCCTTAAATTTCCACACAAAAACTTATTTAATTAGTAATTAAATTATTTACTGGCTACAAATTTGTAACTCTGTTGGACAATTTAACACTTAAGATTAATATATTCTATCTTCAAATGACAAATAATGATTCAGCATCATTTTGATTCTTCGACATATTTATGAACACTTTAATTTATTCTTATAGTCAACATTTCTATTTTATATGCTTTGATTTTAATGTTTGCTTGCGGTTTCTTATCAAACAGACCAATGTTGTATTGTTATGATTTCAATTCAATTAATATGTGAATTTAATCATCGTGATACTTTATAATTGTTAGCTTGTTTTCTTTCTCTTTATTTATTTTTAAACTTGACTTTTTTATTCTTTTTTATATTAAATTATTGTCGCTAAAGAAGAATAAGACTATACTCAAAACGTTTAATTGTTTTTAGTATACACTATTGTAAATAGATATTATTTTAAACCAACATCTTTATTTTGTTTTGTATTTTAGTCGTTAATTTTCTTACGTACATACTCTTACATTACATAGTTTACAACAAGTATTGACTTTTCTATTAATTATTCAATTAAGTTAATTACATAATTAAGATATATTCAGAATTAGCGCTACTAGTGAAAAGATATAACCAAATATAATGTGAGATAATTAAAATATTGAAGTGATTGAAGTATTAAAAAAATATAATTGAAATAGCTGGGTATGTTTTTTTATTATTTTACATACGCGAGTTTTTTATTATTTTACAACACTTAAAGGAAGACATTTAGAGAATAAAAAAAATACAACAGAATGTAACTGTCCATAAAATAAAATAGGCGCGGTCTCGTGCAGCCGTTGAATGACGAAGAACGGTCGCAGCCTGATCTACCGCAAAAAGGTAAGTTGCACCTGCGGATGGGAGGTAAAGTTCAGTTATGGTGTGGCTTTCACGCTGGCCGTCTTCGAGGCGAAGCGTCTCCTCGTGCTCGTCTTGGAGATATTTGCGGAGTGGCAGGTGATTCGTATCGCAGGTGGTTTCCAACCGATCGCCTTTACCTTGGCGGACGTCACCCTGGGATTACCGTGCGCCCTTATCACCGTACGCACTATACGCAGGTAACGGTCATATTACTCATAACGATGGATGAACGAGTGAGACGTGCACTCGTCGAATAATATTTATTAATTTAAGAGGACTGCGATAATACACAATTATTTTTCCGATTAATTCTTCTTCGATAAACAATTCGGGCATAAAGAATATAAAAAAAGCAAATTATAACTAAAATATAATCATAATAAAATACTTTCAATTTTATCAAAGAAGAATCAAATCGAAAACAATTGTATATTATCGTCAAAGTTTATTATTGTTACATTATCGATTATTTAAGATATATTGCATATTGTATTATTATACATTATTATATGTTACGTTATTAATTATATAAGATTACATTAATTAATTATGTTTTTACTGCAACTCCTTTTATAATCTCTTGACGTGACTTTGTAATAATGGATGCGCTCTTGCAGGCGCAAATTGAATTTGCGTTCGAAGACTAGGCATGTGCTGCGATGTCTTTTGATAATGATAATTGTGTGTATCGCTATGAACACGATGACGTTAGTTTCGATAGGGTATCACATCAGCGTGAGGCAAGAGACTTTAATTGATGTCTTCAACGTCTCCATGCATCTGTACGCCACTGCCGCGTCGTATAAATACGCAATCGACGAGATCCAATTTGTGTTACAATGTTGCGGTCACTCCTCTTACACCGATTGGTTTCTCTTCGATTGGCAGGTAATCTTTTAATATTACATCTGTCTCGATCGATGCAGATGTCGAAAACATTCTAAAAATTCACTGATTGATGAGAAATAAACAATTCAATGGTTTAATTTCTATCGTTTGTCCTGTAATATTCATCTTTTTCAATTCTCTCTTCAAAATAAAAAATTCATTGATAACTCTATATTTATAGTGATGTCGGTATAGTTTATAATTTATTATTATATAATGATTTCTATAATACTTCTGATAATAAATGTTTTAAAAATATTTAAAGAATTTTTTCTTGATTGAAAAATAAGAGAGATCAATAAAAAAAGAATATATATATTTACGATATATATTTTCGACAAGAAAGTAGATTACGCGTCTCGAGAGGAAATGACGAAACAAAACAGAATCTCGGACGAAGACTACAGAAGTCTTGGAGTTCCTTTTAGCTGCTGCAACTTGCGCGCTCCGGCACCTTGCATGCACTTAGAGATGACGGATGACAAAACGATAAACGTGAACGGCTGCGCGAAAGTCATCAGCCCCATTCTTCTCAGAGTCGTCATAGTCGCTTACGTTATGACTATCACTGTGATCGTTATACAAGTGCTACTGGCCTTTCTAATTATCAGAGTACGTTATCTTGCCTAATCCGACCTGCGTCAAGCGTTCCTAAAATAAAAACTACAAGACAATGATTATTATTGACATATTATTATCTGCCCTCGACAAAAAAGCTTCATTTTACATCATATAATAATAATAATATTTTACTGAAAAGTTACGATAAAATCGTTAACAAATATCGCAATGGAATGTTTAGGATTGGAAGATTAAAAACTTGAAATTAATTATTTAATTATTTAGATTATATCTAATACGCGGAAACGAAACTAAACTGTTTTAGTTAAAATGTTTCAAATTGCTTATGTAACGATTCCACAAACACTATTGTCTATCCATACTGTATGTCTGGCATTCTATTATCGCAGGTGGTGTGTAAATTTGTCCCTGTGGAAACGTCCTTTCCTCGGGTAAGATGTTCCGCTGCGCCATTCTCTATTATGAACACATCGTCAAGGAGCTACGTGCCACGTTTTTCACTTAGGAAACCCGCTTGGCGCAAAAGACCGAGCATGCATTGTTGTTCGTTAACAACTAAAGACGTTTTCGTCAAGGAGAACCGGAAAAATAGATCGTGGCCAAGGCGATCCAAGGCTAGACGCAGATATCCCATTTTAAACCACGGAAATAGGTAAGTGGAAATCTTTTTAACGTAAATAAAAAGACAGAAAGAGGAAGAGAGAGAGAGAGAGAGAAAGAGAGAGAGAGAGAAATAGCTACTTTGAATTTTTAAACTAATTTTAAACAAAAGATAAAACTTTTTAATGTCATTTTAAAATCGTTCTCTTGTGTTTTATAATTATTTTTTAGTGTTTAAGAAAACGACAATTAAATTAAATATTATTGAATTAATCGTGATCTAAAAACAAATTTCTAAAAGATTTAGAAATATCTTGTAGTTATATAAAATTTAAATAAATATAATTAGTAACAGAAACGAAAAGATAGTATAAAATCTCATAGTAGAGATAACTTTTTGTCTAGATAATTATTATACAATTTGAGTTGCTCTTGACTGACAAAATTGCCATTTAAATATGCAAAAATGAAAGCAACTATGATGTTCTTCTCAATAGTACTTGGGACGTGGCAAAGATTAAGCCGAGCGTTCACGAGGAGCACAAAATATCCATGGAATGTCTTCGTAACAAATGTGCGCGTTGAAGCCACTTTGCGCTAATGAACCGTAGATCTTCGGAGCGATTAGAGCGGCGGCTATCTTTTGGACAAACTGCATAATAACCGTTGCAAAACGCTAATTGCCACGATTAGAGGTAAGTCGTGTCATCGGCTAGGCAATGAGTTATCTGGTGGGAGGGACGAGGAAATTTCCTGTGTCTGAAAGCCGAGACATCGGGGAATTCAGTGCAGTTCGAAACATCGAACGACAACGAAGACGAGCGATGCTTTCGCTTTCGCCGTTGACGACATTCAAGTACTCGTAACTTCGATTTGTAGCTTCGATCTTATCGCGCAATCGCGCGATATATATTAAGATAAATATTAAGATTTTTGTAATAAATTTACGATAAAATCAGTTCATTACAAATGCGATCACGTGGCTTCTGCTTTACGTGCGACATATTCAACGATTGTGATTATTCTAATTGTTATTTCGTGTCGAATTGACAGTTTTAGAGACTGATGTAGTAATTTTCAAGACTGGAGGCAAGCAGCTCGCGGTATTCGATTCGTTAATCCCGCGTGCTCCTTTCTACGCTTCTTCTGCGGACCGACGACTGTAATAGAACTGGTGACGTCCCATGAGCGAGAACTCGTGCTCCTCTCATTGCATTTCATCGACACTCTCGCATGCTGAAAATACAGTCCTGGAGGAACCCGAAAAGTCCCCCGAACGAGGTTTATAGTTCACGACGGGAACGCAATTAGCTCGACGCTCGATTATTCAAGAGAAGAGTATCTATTCCGGTCTATTTAAGATTTAGATCGTACGTATTTTATTATCTTCCTGTGTGCGTGTACGAAATAAACTAAATGCGCACGGGGCACTATAAAAATAATAACAAATCGTGATTTCGCAGTAAACTTTCGTAGCAAATGTGTTTTAAAGAAATAAATGGATAACTGACAGATTAACTATATTGATCTTGCGCAAATCTTTTTCTTATTTGATATATAAATAAGACGTTATAAAATAAAGAAGCGGTAATTTGACAATTATTTATATCAATTAACAACAGAATGTCATAAATACTGCAGAAAGGATAGAAGATATCTTAATTATATGTTTATGAAAAGAATTTGCTAAAAACTAAAAATTAAAAATAATTTGCAGAATAAAATAATTAGTGACATTTAAAAACGCAGAAATTGAATATACAAATACATAACATTATTATAGCAAATTATGCTTCGACGATACGAGATCAAACAATTGAATCGATTAGAAGAGAAAGGGAATCTGTGACAAAATCATATATTTGAGAAAAATAAAAATTCCTCGTCCGTAGCAATGCTTTATCTCCGTTCGTTGTTCATACGTTCGTGAGTTTAACACTAAATCTACCGACACCTTATGTATACTTATTTTTACCGTGACCGGTCAAATGACTGGTTGCGATAAGTAAGACAGGCTACATATATTTCTCAGAAGAAGAAGAACAGGAGGAGACGTAAAATAAGAAATATTGAAAAATTCATTGTATGTATATTATTAGAAAATTCGTAAAGTTAAATGGCGATGTGATAATGTTGAATATTATGTAGGTAACTGCACTGAAAAAAAATTCTGGTTAAAAACGGACAAATCAGAAAAATCCTGTAGGATCAAATATTCTGGTTATTATAAGTTATAAAGTATTGAGTTTTATTATAATAACCAAAATTTCTGTTACAATAACCAGAATATTTTATCAATTCTACAAGATTTTTTTATTCGTCCATTTTCAATCGGAATTTTCTTTCAGTGTGTACACAAAAGTTTGAAAACGGTCATTTGACCGGATCGTAGTAGGTTTAGTGTTAATTAAAAATGTCACATATTCCCGTTCTGCGTATTATATTTCGGAATTGAATATCCGATCGATATTATTCCGGTTTCCGTAGAAAGAAGTCCGCCATAGAAATTTAGGAAACAATGAAGCAGCTTCGATCGGAATCCATTTTGCAAAAGTTCCACAATCGTGCGCAGATCCAAATCGGACGCGAGTGTAATGAAAACGGATTTCAAACGGCGGGTCGCGGAAACGACGAACTTTCCGCGCGCGCCGTCTTCGACGGCGCTCGGGCGCGTTCGGCGGCACTCGTGGAACGCACGATCTCGCTCGACGCTTGGAAAACGGTCGGCGCGCGTTCGGCGCGGCAGTGCGCGAGCGGCCGTCGCGACGGTACGGTTGATTTGGGGGAGCGTGGCGACCGCGCGGTAACCGACATCGAGTGACCGCTACACCGAAACCGCCATCACGCCGTCGTAGCATGTGCCCGCTAGTCCGGAGCCACGTATGCCGCTTACCGCACCGCGAGCCGCACAATAAACTCGCGTCCTACGGCTACCGTTAGGGGCGGCCATATTTCCGCGCGCGGATCTCCCGCTTTTTTCCCTTTTTTTCCATCCGCATGTGACCTCCGGGGACCCGCGGAGTTCACGGCACCCCCTATTTTAAAATCGCGCCGTACGTGTATGAGTGTGTGTGAGTGTGTGTGTGTGTTGCGAACGCGCGGTGAGATAGTATGATCTTCTCTTGGATATTCCAGTGAGTCCGTGTGGTGAGCGCCTTATACCGGGTGGCCGGAGTCGACCGCGCGCTCCGAGCGGCAAAGCGGCGTATGCATTTTTTTTTTTGCTGTCGCTCTCGCTGCGGCGTACAGAAGGAAGAGAGAGAGAGAGAGAGAAGGAAGGAAGAGGAGAAAGAGCGAGAAAGTCGAGAGCGGCAGTCGGTCTGCGACGCGAAAACACCGACAGTGAGATAGATAGAGAGCGAGCGAGAGGAGGGAGCCGATCCGGTGTAAAAGGAATCTCGACCGATTTCCAAGGAGACGCCAGTTGTCAGGATGAGTTATTGCACCAGCGCGCCCATGGTCACGCACACTTGCGAGACCCTTCTCAGCAAGTGCGAAATCCCGATCATCGACCTCGCTCACATGGGTAAGTAGCTGGTTTCTTTTTTTTTTTGTTTTGGATTCCCGCCGCGTCTGCGCGGCGTGTCGTCGCGCTCGTCCCTCGCGGGCGGAAATTCCGCTCGCGAGACATAGGCCGTATTTCCAAAATTCATTGCCAGCGAATCCTACGGTGCACGTAACGTATACTTAAGATTTTCAGCGCCGGCAGTGAATTTTGGAGCGCAGGCATGGTCGGGCGATCTCGAGACCTGTTTACGACCCGCGCCGGCGAGGAACGTCGGAGTCGGGCGAGCCGCGACTCCGCCGCGAGAGATCTCGGTTTGCCGGTGTCGCAAGTCGGTCATAGGTCGGCCACAGTGACGAAATTACACGGCGTGACAGAACTAGACTGACGCACCTCGGAATCCACTGACGCAGATAACGCGACGTCTCCGGTTCTCCGGGCAGACAGTAATTCGAAAGTCCGCGGGATCGTATTGCCGACCCGAGCAGTCGCAGAAGCTTCCAGCGCCCCGATTATTACATGCGAACATAAGTTTGACGAAACATAAGTAAGACGAAAGACACATTTAAGGGCCGGTTTTTCAAATTCTTGGAAGACTTAATTAATAGTTGAATCATATGTCTATCTTTGTTTTATCTTCATTGAAAAAAATTCTGATTAAAAACGGACGAATCAGAAAATCTTGTAGGATTGAAATATTCTGGTTATTATAAATTATAAAGTATTGAGTTCTATTACAATAAACAGAATTTCTGTTCTAATAACCAGAATATTTGATCAGAATTTTTTCCAGTGTTCAAATTAGACAAGTTCAGACGTATGATTTAACTGTAATTTTTCCAGAAGTTGGAAAAACCGGCCCTAAATGGAGAAAAAGAAAGCCTAATTGGCGATTTGGATTTTTGGTAGTATAATAATATAATATTTCTACGAATTTTGTACTCTTTCTTATTTTCAACTCAAGCTTTTTTCCTCGCTCTATTTAATTGTACATTTTCAAATCGATCGCATTTCGCTTACTATTGTTTAAAAATCAAGAATATTATTGATTCTCATTAATGCCGCAGGATATTGAATTCTAAGTTTTAGCCGTGACGAAACGTTGAAAGACTAATAGCTATTAATTAAATTGAAATTAATCGTCAAGTGGCAGCCGATCTAATCCTCGTTAATATCTCCCAATCTTGAGATTGGGATTTTCTGAAATCGCTTTATTCTCCTCTACCTCGCTAACGAGTTTTCGAACTGCGATCGGAAAAACATTTCTCACGTGCGAAATAGTTATCTCGCGATTGAGATTATCTCCGTTATCGAATTCCTTGATTCGATTTGTCTTCATTTATCACTATTATCTACCGAGAGATTTTAACAAATCATTCATTATTGAGATATCGCATATCGTAGATATTAATACTATAGTAATAAAATCTTAACCTTTCCTCTCGGACTTTCCAGTTTTAATTATGCCCGCCATTGGCGTAGCGTAAAAGCCAGCTTTTCTTCGTAAGTAAAAACACATCAGTAGATGTCGTTGTAACAGAGTGTAGGCGACGCAAAATGCGAGTGCATGAAGCGTAGTAAAAATAAATGACATTTATTTGTTGCTACATCTAAAAGACGTTCAATTCAGCGTATTTCTTTAGCGCCTTACACTTTATCCACTTCAAACTATCACGTGTATTATTTCCATCATTTTACAATTATTTTTCCCAGTCGTTTCAATATTTTTATTAAATCGAAATTATATTTTATGATTCGTTTTTTATTTTTAAGAAAAAAAAGCTATTTTCTCTTTTGGAACGATAACGTTAAATATGTCGGTTTAAATGAATTTTAACAGACAAATAACAGTGTTTCGTTTTATCAGCCTAGTGTTATTAACGTGTACTAAACAGATAAAATAAAACACAGTTATTTGTTCGTTAAAATTCATTTAATCTTCGCGCTCTTGTTTGTGACATTCGTCAGAAAAACATTCTGTCGAACGTTTCTAAGATCGTAAGAAGAACCGAAGGAAATCGTTTGTCTTATCCTAAAGTCCCGGGTCTGCTTTTTCCTCTAACTCCTCGCACTTCCGTCCGTATTGTAATAAGACAAAGGCTTGAAGATAAAAATTTCAAACAGTACAGTGGCTAGTTGTTGAGAGTCATCATATGGTAGCACGATGGTGCGGCATCGGCGGGAGCAGGACACCCTGTATAAACGTTCGAGGGCGCCAAGGGAGGGGCCCTTCTTTGTGAGAGGGGCTCTGACCTCAACGGATCGTCGGACCCGCGATAGGCGCCTCCGGTTGCCGCTGGCTGGTTCGTCTGGCTAGGTGCCTGGCCTCGTTGCCAAGCAGCCGTAAAACCGTCGTCTCTCACTCTCGAATCCTCGAAATTCCTCGCCAACTCGATCCTACGAGCGTCACCGGAGCATCGTCCTGTCCGGAGTCGGGCGAACGTCGCCTCGATCTCTTCGCCACCTCGGGTTTTATCATCGTCGGAACGTTATGTCGCCGCAAACGTTACACCCAAAGAAAAAAAGTATTTTACGCTCAAAGTGATTTTTCCCATAATTTTATATTTTACACTGTTAAACTCGTAGTGTCAAATTAAATTCAATTTCAGTCATTTTTAACTATTCCATAGGTCGCCGCTGCTCCTACTCAATATTTCATTAATTTTTAAATTAATGAATTTCTTTTAATGAATTTATTAAAAGGAAGGTAAAATTTTGACATGTTAGTCATGGAAGTTAATTTATCTAAATTTACCTTCCTTTTAGTCAAAATTAATGAAATATTGAGTAGGAGTAGTGGCAACTCCATAGGAATTTACAGTGTAAGGTTATTGTTTTACAGTAAACATATTCCTCTTTCAATAAAGTAAAAAATACTTTTTTCTCTCTTAAATACTCTTGTTTATACTATTTTTCTCTTTTGGAGGAATCCTTTTGAGGTTGATGTAAAAGTAAAATCCACTGAGATTTAGAGGATTTTATGTATATCAAAATTATTTTTGTTTGGGTGTAAAATTATCGTGATCCAACAAATCGTATGTTTCCGTAGAAATTTCGTGACATGATGGATGAGACATGCTTTATCTCTTTAATCAGTTTCCTTTCTTCGTCATTCGTTATTTATTGCCATTCTTATTGATAATTTTTATTCCATTTGTCACGGAAATTGATTGTGACAAATACTTATAACTGACGTAATAAATACGTATCGACTTGCGGATTGACCTCCGAGTCCATTTATAATCCGGGAAAACAAGATTAATCGATTAATTTGCACAAATATTATGCCAGGCTGTGAAAATATCGACGCCGGTTATTTGCCCTACGACATCTAGCTTTGAATAATTACTTTTCATGGCGCGCCAAGAATTTAACGTAACGTAACGCAATATTTTCCAGCGATCGTCCGTTCCCCTCTCGTATCTGCCTGCCACGTACCGTAACGTACTTTTCGAGAGGTGCCTGCAACGTGAAAAATTTCTACCAAGCGCGGCGGAGTCCTTGAGCGCGAAAAATCGTTTCACTTCTTTCCTCGTCGCGACTCGCCAGTTAATAGCCAGCGTGGTGAATATACGTAAGTAGCGTGTAAAGTCGCGTACACAGTTGAGCAAACATACGATGAGTCGACCGACTCCGGGCTCTCCCCCCATTCCACGAAGCGAGAACGTTAAACGGTAGAATAGAGCGATTCATTCAGAAATTTTTTCCCCCCGAGTGCCCCCGAAGACTCACGATTATCAATTTTATCGATGATAAAGCACTAAAATTTTTCCGTAACAATCTGGAAAATATCTTCCAAATAATATAGAAAGTCGATGACTCAGCGGAGACCAAACTTTTAAATGCCGTTCCACATGGCACTAATCAGAGCTCTAAGTCGGTCATTGTGATAGGCTCGGAAGGATATTATGGATAGGATATTATCTGACCTAAAACGACTTTGAGATATGATATATTGTCTCATTTAAAAGTGGCGACCTATCCTCTCTTTCGGTTAATACGAGCCAAATTTCGTGACGTCGCGCATCGCCGATTAACCGTCTATACGATTATTAAATTACATAAGGGTGAAGCTAACATTCGCACATCTGTTGCAACGTCTGGTTCGCCATTTAAAGATCGTGTGTGCTATCCAACCAGCGCTTGCATGCCATTGATCACCTATATTCTAACGGTTCTAAGCAATCTGAGCTGTACATACATACATCGAAACCGGTTCTCCACCTTCATATCTGAAAGTATTTATTTATGCAAATTTCTACGCGGTGCAAAAAAAAATTGCACTTTTACTTCGACTTTTCTGGAGAACATTTCTTCTTTCCTCTCGAATGATTTTGCAATGACTCTTTATCCATTGTCGGGACGAGAAAATCACATTTTTTTCTTTCAATCGCATTTGCGAGGCCCGATTGGTTCACCGTCGTACGTGCTCTATCGTTTGCAGCTTACTGGCAAAAGTCTGGCTAAACTCGTCGCGAAGTAGAACACGCGTGTGCACGCACGTCGACTTAATACGCTCGAATTTACACGCTGCTTAAATAGTAACACGGCGTCGTACGTCGCCAGTGAAATATCTCGCGTGCCTTCGTGTCTGGCGGCTCTGGATTGTGATTTAGGTATTCCGAACCCTAGAAAATGATGGTTTACGTGAGAAAAGCATCGTAACGCGTTTCGGTTTTGCCTTCGCATACCTACCACGTGGTGATGTTTTATCTTTCACGTGTTACTCTGGCTGCGTTCCGATATTCACTGCCAGTACTGCAAATCTATAGTTTGTGTCACGTATACTGTTAAACTCGTGTCAAATTAGATTCAATTTGAGTCATTTTTAACTATTCCGTAGGTCGCTACTACTCCTACTCAATATTTCATTAATTTTAATTAACATGAAAGTTAAATTAGATAAATTGATAAATTAACTTCAATTTTAACTTCCGTCAAAATTTAACTTCCTTATAGTTAAAGTTAATGAAATATTGAGTAGGAGCGGTGGCAACCCCATAGGAGTTTACAGTGTACATTACAGATTTTTTCAGTACTGGCAGTGAATTTCGGAACGCAGCCTTTGTGAGACCTGCCACTGGGAATAACCTTTTTTTTTAGAAAGCCTTTAATTTCTTTCAGAACTGTAATATATATGTTCTTAAAGGATCAACTTTCACAAAGCCCATCTTTCCCAACTCAAAGTCATTTTCTCAAATTTTGACATTCACATATTATTTTCTATTTATGTAGGAATTGAGTTTTCTTTCCTCTATTTTATTTTGCATGATATTTATACGATTTACTTTAATTCCACATAATTTGTAACTTATAACATTTTATAATATAATATAATTTGATATTAATTCCAGTTCACAAAACTTCTTTTGTTCAATCGATTCATTATTATCTCGCTTAATGCTTTCTTCAGAGAATCTAAAGCAAAAATGTCTCATACATTTCTGCTTTGTTCCCTTTTATCTGTCAGCACGCTATTACGTACTAGTATGGTCATTAGCCTTCCACACGCATCACGTACATGCGTGCGAAAGGCTAATGACCATATTAGTAGAATTACAAAATTTTGATACGACTTGGCACTTGAGGAACTCCCAGGCCGCGGAATTCGCGACGGCGCGGCGGGGACATTGTTGCGGCAAGCAGAACCGTGAGGCAACAGGGTGTATACACGATGAGAGTTGCGGGATTAAATCAAACAAGCTGCAACGGTTTGCATTGGTGCTTAGGTGTCAAATATGCATGTGTGCACATTAAACACGAGACGGACTCGAGATATCTGTGAGAACGCGAGTTTATTTTTACGATTCGGAATGCCAATGAAGCGAAATTAATCTACCCGTCCTAAACATAAAGAATCCATTCGTTCTATTTCGGTATTCGTATAATAAAAAAAAAAAACGCACGCGCGATAGAGAGCTCCGGTTATTTGAAGACTTTTTTTGCATTCATTCCCCTCAAGTTCGTACGATAAATAATAATCTCGTGTGGAAATCAGTAAAAAGATATGCAAAAACTGCAAAACAGCCTGATAGAGAATGACATAGCTGGAAGTCCGACGTTGGCATCGTCGAATTGATAACAATGCATTGAGATACAGCGATATTGCGCTTTGTGTCGCAACTAAACTTTGCACACGTGCAGAGGATTGCAAATATATTAACGAAAACTCGCGGAAGTTCGTGCCGTTGAGATACGTGTCGTGAATAAAAAAAACATTCCGCTTGTTACGTTCGTTCAAATGAATACAGATGCAAAAGTTGAGAAATTTTGCAAAACTTGTCGGCAAAATAAGAGCATTATCGTGTCAAATTTCGTTTGCGTGTGCATAAATTGTATATGCAGATCGACGATGCATCCATATACGCATCATAAAAATCGAATACTGTCGAATGTCGACATCTTTCCTCGTGTCGCCTTTATATCGCTATATCGGAAATTGTTTTTCCTCTTGTTTATGTAGATACGTCCAACGAGTTTTACAAGTTTTCTGCGTTTATACGCAGAAAGCACAAGACGCACATTTCTACGAAAGATGAACGCTCCCGTCGTATTTTTCTCAAAAATCATAGAACTCGTGAAGCGAGGATAAAATTAAGCATTTAAGCTTCTGGTATTTTTTACCAATTTATTTATTCTTATGAACACAATTACGAATTTATGCAATCAATTATGTGCGACGTATAGTTATTAGATTAAAAAAACATTATTCACTACTAATCTTAATCTAACTATATCTATAAAAGAAAAGTAAGAAGAAGGAAAATATAATAGAAAAAGAGAAGAGAAAGATAAATGAATTAATTTGGAGATATCAATAATTGAATATTAACATTTTTACTTAATTTTTATTTATCTGTAAAAGTTTCAACATGTTTTAAGTGAGAGAAAAAAAATTTTCTGTTTTAATGATAGAAAAGGATAGAAGATTTTAGATTATTTTAAAATAAATTAATAAATAAACCAATCTTTTACATCAGTTATGTTCTCTCTAAAACAAAATTTGTACAAATTCGTGTTAGATGACAATGTGTTCCTAATAATAAGTACAGCTCAGATGGTCTCTTCTTCATGTTTTCAATTGAATTCAGAGATTGTTCTATCTAAATACACTAGTAATCAGTATACACAGTGTTACAATATATTATCGATAATATATAGATTATGGTCTATTATGTCAGATATCGAGATATCAAAAAATAAATATTTTATGTTTGTGTCGAACGAGCCTGTTTTTAGGATGGTACATATCATTCTATTCAAACTTAATTTAAAAAATTTTTCAATAAAATTAGAAACACATTCATAATATTGTAATTTCAGAAAAATAAAAAAGAAAATAATAATTAATTTTGAATAAAAACAGAAAGAAAAAAAAACTCTTTTTAAGAAAATTCTAAGAATTTATATTAATATTATATTAAACATATTATGAATTTATGTAAAATCTGTGTAAAATTGAATAAAAAATTCACAAATCCAAAATAGCAACTGTCAATAAGTGATTAAATACTTTAATATTGTTCATTAATATCTGGAATATCCAGATATTAAATAATGTCGACGCGAATAATAAAAAATTTATAATATTTGTATAATGTCGCACTTGCAAGTAAACTACATATCGTGGCACCTTCGGAGTCGATGTCCGGTAACGGTATACCCGATCGTTATACTCTAGGCGAAAGTATCGGGGAGTCTGTCGCTACCAGGAGAAACTCCGACGAATATTTTCTCTGCGATTATATGTACACCCTAGAAACTCGGCTCCCCGTCTTTAGTTGCACCTGTAGGTATACTTTTTCTTTACACTTTTATACTTTATCTGCTGCGTAGAAGAATACGCGCTTGTAAAAGTTCCCTTTGTATTCCATTAAATTTATGTCTTACGTTGAACATCGATTTTGTATCCCTCGTGTGTTATTAACCCTCGTTATTAGTAGTAAGCCGTCCTCAATAAGACTATGTTTTCGAATATATTTTTAGCCATTTTGCGTGCCAACTCATTTTAAAGTTAAAATTTCTTTAACAATGTTGCTACAGCTGTCGCAAAAAGTTAAATAAATATATAATATTTATTTTTATTATTATATTTATTATATATTTATTTTATTTTATATATTATTATATATATTAAATACTATAAATAATTAATATAATTATTGATATAATAATTGTTTTGTTTTATTTTTTTCTCGGGAAATGTCAAGTAACATTTTATTTTTTTAAATTATTAATTATTAATAATACGTACTTACGTTGAAACGTGAGATTCGATTATCAGATATATAAAATTGGGAGAAATTAGAATTATATCAAATTATTATTTATATTGAACTAGAGAAACATTTTAAAATAAAGTACTATAATTTATCGAACTGTTTTTCGTCCGACAGATCAGAAACAGATTCGATAAACTCATTTCTTGCGTCGCTGCGATACGACTGTATACATTTCCACCACGTGGCGAGATGGATTCCATCGCGTTAGATGTTTCGAAACATTTCTCTTGCTGAGCGCGACAGAAAAAACCGTGGACGTTATGAATCGGTCGAGAATGAAACATCCCCGGCTGGCCGCTGCAGTTCGATCGGGGATTAGACATCCGGAATCTATTATTGCAGGCCAACGTTTTCTCTTATAGTTTTCGCGACGGTATTAGTGCGGCTTTGTCGGCGGCGACTCTTTCGTCTTCTGCACCAGACGAATTTGGCGTAGTGCCCGCGGCCGATGTATGCCTCGAGGACGGCGAAACGAAAGCAGTCCTTCTGCCGGCTTTGTCGTCACCGTTGCGTCGCGATGCTGCCAAAATAGCGAACAAAGTAGGAAGAGTGCTACGTCCGGCTGACGTCAGCTGCACGGAGAGTACGCACGCCGGGGAATTTATTGGAGTATACAATCGTATATACAGTCGCGTTTATGTATTTTTCTTAGCGATGGTCGTGTCGATCTTGGTAAATGCGGCACACGCTATAATGTAGTATCGCTTCTTTCGTTAATATCGCATATTTCTTATATTCGCGTATAGAAAATTATATCGTACACAGTCTCAGGAAAAAAAATTATATAAAACGCCATGCGTTCTATCGATATTAATATTCATACAAACAATAGAGTAAATGCAAATTTTTTTTCAAATTAATCGTTCACTGAAAAAAAATTCTGTTTAAAAACGGACGAATCAGAGACATTTTGTAGGATTGATCAAATATTCTGGTTATTGTAATAGGATTCTGTTTATTGCAAGTTATAAAGTATTAAGATCTATTATAATAACCAAATATTTGATCAATCCTACAAGATTTTCTGATTCGTCCGTTTTTAACCAGAATTTTCTTCAGTGAAAAAAAGACGCAAATTGTAAACTGTTCTGCCTTCATCCTTGAGATCGCAAGGATGGATGGTTTAACGTCGTAGGCATAGGCATAGGCGAGAATAAAATTTAATCGCCAAATACATACAACGGGGGAACAAGAGTTAATCGAGTGAACGCTAGGTCCCCCGGGCAAATGTAATAAAACGCGATACGCATGCGGAGCATATACATCTGCGGTTTGTTTCTCCTCTCATCGCTCATGGACGGATCTCGTTACGCCACGACGTGGCTCGGGGACGATGGCTTTCTCGAGAATCATGACCTCGCGTCGGCTTCCAAGGCTCGTTGCTAACCATTTTTGATTTTCACTACTTAAATCGACGGCGCAAAATCACGGCAACAATAAGCGCCGTTAACGTCACCGTTTGCGACGTCTATGCTGACGCATAAGAGAATCGGAATTAATTTCGCGGGTATATATAAGCTTTGAGATAGTTCAAACATTAATTTCGATATGCATAATTTTATAATCGTTTCGTTAATTTATTTTACTTCAGTTCTGTTTTTTTGCTTTGTGTTTATATCGAATGGGAGAACGGATATTTTTTAGCGTTATCTTTATGTGCATTATGGCAACCGCAGCCGGTTGCGTCATATGATAGGGAGACATCTTTTTGTAACTACTATTTTATTGCTTTGATAAAGTAAAAATAATAAAAAATTATGAATGTGAACATGACTGCAATTATAAGATATAACTGCAGCCATGTGTGTGACATAAAGATGAACCTGTTTGCCGATTTCGTTTTCTTTACTTCACAATATCGGTCCCAATGTCAATGAACGCTCATTGAGCGAAAGACTTAATCGATCATCAGTGCAGCCGGTATCGGTTTCGCGTATCGTTTAAAGACTAGAGTCAAGAAATTTGATACTGAGTACTCCAACGCTTTCTTAATTCGCAATCAGCGTTCGGTGTAATCTTTCGCGAAATCTGAGCCTTTTTAATATTTACATGCTGTGATATTAAATTGTATATATATATATATATATGTATATAATACATTATACTATATTTTCTATAAATGTATATTAAATTAAAAATATTGCGTGTGCACAATAGTTGACATCTTTTGATAGATTGCACGAATAAAATTCACGCTCAATACTCGATAATTCGCAATAAATGAAATCGTGCAATAAGAATCCCCCTAAAAATAGATAAATATAACTGTTCTAATAAATTTTCTAAGCGATGAATATAAGCGCAGTATCTTTTCTTTCCGCGCAATCTTATTTCTCGTCTCAGTACTCGAGTGTAATCTTACGATTACTTTGCAGGCACGGAGAGATGCCCTCAGAAGGGAGTTGTGAAGCAGGTGGCCTCGAAGCTGCTAAGGGCGCTGTCCGAGAAAGGATTGGCCTTGCTTGTCAACCACGGCATTCCAGAGTGCAAGGTACAACGGGGAGGAAAAAGAGGGAGAGACGCGTTTGCAAAAACGATTAGCGATTGCGAGGCTTCCTTTGATTGATCAGGCGCCGGTGTTGTCGGTCTTGCCGATTTCTGCCGCTTGCGAATGTGGTCAATATCACGCGCTGTCGCAACTTACCGTCGTGACCGAATAATTTAAAACGTTAATTGAAATGAGTTGAGTAATTTCATGACGTCTTTACGATATTGAAATATCGAATTCAAAATTTATACATGAAACGATCGGCATTGTTTTTAGTGAATTATTTTGTATAAATCTTATATCTGAGAAAATATATAACGAACCTTTTTAGAGTCACAAATTTTACTGAAAATGATAAAAATGCATTCTACTTTTAATTCATAAGATTGAATAATTAACAGTAATTAGTTAACTAAAGCATAATCGGGAATAATAAAGCTCTGCGTACTAAAATATTATCTATATATAACACTATTTTTTACTGAGATTAATTCGTGTTACACAGTTCAGGCGTTTACAATTAGTTAACAACAGCAATTAAATTCTTTACAGTGATAATTAAATAAGATGTTTATTAGCATCGAAAGTTAAATCGATCTAAATACATCTAATACCCTGTATAATTCACACAGAAATATTATTAGGCTACCAAAATCCAGCCCAATCGTAAACGACATCTTCGCTAATCGATTAATAATTTTCTTGCACCGAAAGCTGGAACTTTTACAAAGGGATGTCCGAGTTTCATAATTTACATGAATCAAAGATTGTTTTCTCTTTCGCTATCGAACGCTTATCTCGGTATTCGATATCTAGAACAGCGACCAAGGAGCGGTTGCGTTTTCAAGGGCCCACGATAAATACAATACTTGTTGCGCGAGTTGGCCTTGCCGGCATTCATGCCCGCTATCGGAAACTTAACTGCGGGCGATAGCACGACGGTGTGTTGCAGTTTCGCGCGATAATCCGCCCCGTGACTTATGGACTTGCAATCGCGAACGTACGTCGATGAGTAAGGCGGGCTGAGTCGATGCGAAGAATATTATTCGCGAGGAAACGCATGCCGCGCTGCAAAAAAACCGCGCGGACGTGCCGCTAATACATCATTGCGCGGAAGATAAGACGATTTCTCAAGGATACTTTTTTGTAAAATATCGCCCGAGCGAAGATCTCAATTCAGTCCTCGAACGGCTAATAAGCGGCAGCCGGAGAGTTCATTAAAACGCGAATAATCGCTTATCGCTTAAGATAAATATGCCGGATGAGCATGACGCGAGTCATTAAATTTCATAGGCGTGCTCTTTGTTCGATGTGGACTTGACTTTTCGTTGATCGTCCGTGTTATCGATCGGTAGATTATCAGAATTAACGGGCTCTTGCCCACGGAAATCGCTCTTTTTCTTCCTTGATACTTCGTCCAGATATGTAGAAAACCGATTTTTATGAGATTAATTATCGACTTCTATCTTGATCGAGTTGATCGCTGTTTGCCCGGCCAGTTCCGAGTATCGTGGCACTCCGGGATCTGGAAGTGCACTGAAAAAAAAAAGATTGTTCATAATAATCCAGTTTTGATAAGAGTTACCAACAACCTTGGTGAAATAGTTTGAATATATAAGTCATTATGACAAAATAATGTTATAAAAATTAAATGTTAATAATTGTTATCAAATGTTTTGTTGTTATTATTATATTTAGGGCCGGTTTTCCCAACTTTTTGGTAAGCTAACTAATAGTTAAATCATACGTCTGAACTTGTCTAATTTGAAGATAAAACAAAAACGGACGTATGACTTAACTATTAGTTACACCCAAAAGAAATAATTTTGATATAAGTACGTGGAATCCTCTAAATCTTAGAGGATTTTACTCTTATATTGACTTCAAAAGGATTCCTCTGAAATTAAAAAAAAATAGTATAAACAAGAGTATTTAAGAGAGAAAAAGTATTTTTTACTTTATTGAAAGAGGAATTTGTTTGCTGTAAAACAGTAAGATTAGAATATGAGATTATAGGAAAAATCAGTTTGAACGTAAAATACTTCTTTTTTGGGTGTAGCTTGCCAAGAAGTTGGAAAAACCAGTCCTTAGTTAATACTAAATATTTCAAAAATTCCATTACTAATGTCCATTTCTACCAATGCAGATTAACTCCAATCTTGATTTAACTTACTTTTCCTCTTTTTCTAATTCGTAGGACTAAAAAAAGATAGAAGGTAAGTTAAACCGAGATTAAAATTAACCTGCATTGGTAGAAATAGACATAAATGCATCTTATAAGTTTACCTAGAATTTTTTTTCAGTGTGCACGAGGGAAGGGCAATCGTCGCGCGTGTCCGATCATTTTTGCCGGACCGCGTCATAGATCTCGCGGGCGGAATCGCAAACCGTGAAGCGGCATGCGACGGAATATGCTGGAAGCAAAGCTGCGCAAACGACGGCGGTGCACTTTGTTCCGCGTCGCGCTTTCCATTTCCAGTTGAAATATAGCTCGCGGATAAGCGCGCACGTGGACACGCGACGGCGGATGATTATTCCGCAACGGAATTAGGAGCGATAATCCTCGGGTTTTTTCCCTCCCGCGCGATCTCTTCCTGGCATTGCGTAATGCAGACATGCGCGATATTACGCCATCGATAATACCAGAATACACATCGTGCACGACGATGTCTCTCCGCTCCGGCTCGCGGCGGTGCAGCCCGCAGCTAAGAAAACCGCTGCACCGCGTGACATATGACCCGCGCGTTAACGCGTGAATCACCGTTTGGTCTCTCCGATACCTCGTGATACACACCACTCCTCTCGATATTACCTGTCATTCGGGGAATCGCGAACGGCGGCGTGTTATGAAACTTTATGCAGTTATACGGCGTTTAATGTATCGCGGACTTGATATCGCGAGAAGGAGGGGAAAAAAGAAGGTGCGCGACTGAGAAATCCTCCGTTGAGCGCGCAGAAAAATATTCTGCAGACGAGAAAAGCAATTACTTCTTTTATCTTATTTTGTTTGAATAATAATTTTCTTCAGCAAAATGTATTTTCTTAATAATAGTTTAAGATATACACTGAACAAAATTCTGGTTATAATAGAAATTCTGATGATTATAATAGAACTCAATATTTTATAATTTATAATAACTAGAATATTTGATCAATCCTACAAGATTTTTCTGATTCGTCCGTTTTTAATCAGTCCGTTTTTAATTTTTCTTCAGTGTACTTGTCACAAGTCTAGAATATATTTTAAGTAAATGCGATGCTTATGATGACTTCATGATAGATTTGCGGATATATGTATAAACTTACCAAATATTGAGAACAAGAATATTTACTCGTAGTAGGTAGTATATATTTTTCTGGGACTTTCGACGCGATTAGCCGAGTGATTTGAATTGTTAAGCGTGAATGGAAAATGAGATCGCTCGTGCGGAAAATTGAAGAAAACGCTCGCGCAAGCCGCGTATCGTCGCCCGGTGATTTGAGAGCGATTGTTTGTACAATTGCGACGACGTAGGAGGACGATGTCGCAAATCGTGACACCGTGACATGTTCTTTTCGCAAAGATATTAATGCGCTCCGCTCGATCTCTTTTATCGGGATTCACCTCTAATTAGGCGGAACTTATCGGTCAGAGATACTCAATTCACCGTTCACGAAAAACTGCTTGTCGCTGAATGTTACCGGAATGATCTGGATATCTTGGCGACGTGTACCTCCGCGTTACGCACGTTACCCGGAGGAGCGTAACGCGAAATCTGAGAGACGCGATTATTGTTGTCGAGATACAGGAGACACGCGAATCTCCGCTCTCGGGGACAATAATTTTCATCGAAAGCAAATCCTCTTATCGTCGCGTAAATATCCGTTTTTTTTTTTTTCATTGCCTTTCGTTCATACCTATGTAGATGGCGAAGTTTCATCATACGAGCTTCACTGTGAATTTATTTTTCGTATGTTCGCAGATGAAGGCAGCTTACAGAGCTCTAGACACATTTTGCGAGCTGCCGGACGAAACGCGAGCAAAATACGAACGCGTTTCGCCGGATAATCACGGCTACGTTAAACCAGGCACGGAGAAGTAAGTTGGAAAATTGCATTCTCAAATTGTTCGCGTAATTCAGTTCGCCGCAATTCGATTTAATGAACGTTCTCTTCTATTAACCAACCGCGATTTGCAGCACTGTAATAGTACGAGCAGCAGCGTCTGTCGCTTGACTTTGGTTTTCAGATAGTGCAGAGAATCTAAACAGAATTTTTGTTTAATTCCCGAATTATGAAATGAACTCTTTTTTTTCATTCCATTTCTATTTTAAAAACGTTTTTAAAAGTTTAAAAAGAATTTTCTTTTATATAAACAATTTTAAACCCTTCTTCGGATGCAAAAAGAATTCTTTTTATACTCTTCTGGAATTTCTTTTGAGTTTATTTGGTACATATTATGCTAATTTAAAGAAGTGAATTCTTTTTGAACTCATAACGATCGTCTGTGCTATTTAGGCTCATATCTTAAAAATATTTCCAATAAAATTGAGCATTATAAAATTATATGTCGCATACGTAAATTATTTAATATGTATACCTTATAGTTATTTTTCAATGTACTTTAAAATTTATGGAATTTGTGGATACCGCATCTCTCATCCAAGAATAAGTTTTTCTATCGATGTTTTATTTAAATTGAATACATTTTCTTGTACGACAGGTTTTCGGAGGAGATGGAACTTCGCCACGCTTACAACGTAACTGGATGTGGACGAACCCTGCCGGAAGATGAAGTTAATGGATTTAGATCAGCAGTGGACGAATTGTCACGCGATTTCAAGCAACTGGCTACCATGCTTCTTACCGTAATAATCCCTCTCTTGTTTAATAATTACGTTTCGTTTATGGATTTAATTCCCGGATCTCTCTTTATTATTTTATCTCTGTATGCGAACATCTCCGCTCTATCGTTATCATTTTATCTATTCTCTCGTGGTTGAAGTTTCCTGTGAAAAGCCTCGTCGTGTGTTTGATCTTGAATTATAATTCTCAGTAACCTCATTAATCAACGAGAGAATAGTCTGATTTCCATATAGAATCTAATAAACGTTGGAAAACCCGGTTTGCCATAGGCTCTATCCGTGGGTTTGGAACAGTCCCACGACTTCCTGCTGTCGAAGCACGCGCACATACTCGGCCCTGGCAACGCGTCCACCCTGCGTCTCCTCTACTATCCGCCACTTAGTGCACCGGTACAAGGACTGACCCGATGCGGCGCCCATTGCGACTATGGCACTTTCACTTTGTTGGCGCAGGTATGCAGATTGCGGCATTACATTACGCGCGCTTGAAACTTACTTGCCTGTTGTAGTCGGTCCACCAGAAGGCTACAAGGTCGTAAATAATTTTCTAGAAAATCCGTTTCATGGCGCTCCGCGCATAACGCGTCGTAAATTCTACGTATCTTCATAGTTTCGTCGGAACTGACAGAGATATCTCAGCATATTCATTCGCATAATAGACGCGCAATCGTTTTACGATAAGCGGCTCTAACCGCTATCAAATAAAACGTGAAGATATTTAGAAACGTAGAGAGAAGGTATTAAGCATGCATTAACAGATAATGAATTATTAAACATTAAAACAAAAGTGATTTAAATGCAACGTACCGTAAGCTACGAAGAACAACAAATCAATGTAAAAATACAATTATAAAATGTACTTACAATGTAAAAGAACATTATATTATATATACTGTATATATATATATATATATATATATATATATATATATATATACACACACACATGTACAGATTGTTGCTAATTACAAACTATTATTATGTTCTATAATTTATGCAAGACGAAATATTTCCAGGATTGCGAAGGTGGTCTTGAAATACAAACTGGAGAAAGATGGGCTAGAGTGGGTCATCTCCCAGGCGCCATATTAGTGAACACTGGCGACTTACTAGCGCACTGGACCAACGGGCAGCTTCCAGCGCTAAACCATCGCGTCGTTATGCCAGAACACTGTGGTCGCGGCCGTCATTCCATCGCCTTCTTTGTGCATCCAGACGACAATATTCCTATCGAGCCGTTAGATACAAAGATCACCATAGCCAATCAGGAAACAATCCCTTGCCGTCTCCAGAAAAAGAAGCGTAGCGTCCTCACGGCGTATCAACATCTTCAACGTCGTTTTCGCGAGACTTACGCGTCCTAATGTGCTATATGCGATCCCGAATATTCTGTCAGGATGATCTAATGGACCCAAAACCGAAAGCTTAGTCCTCGCTCGAGATGGAGTAAAGATAAAATTTCGCAAAAATTTGGAAGACGTCGATTTTACGGGCAATGAAATTAAGATTATCACAAGCTACGTTTTAAAGTATAACCAATACATCTTGCTGTACATTGCTTGATATAAAAAAATATGCTAAAAAAATGCATAATATCCATTCCGTTTAATGTGAACATGCAAAGGACAGATTTGTCATCGATACTCTTAATTCTGACAAATCTTAATGACAATATAGCTTGGTTATCTTAATTTCATAATTTGCATTCAAGAATCGGATACCTTCACGAAGCGAAATTATGAAACTGAATGTCAAAGGTGTAAAAAGAATGTAAAAGAAGATTGCGAGTCTCAGGCAATAATAAATAAATTTGTACTTAATTCGACAATATTTCTGTTATTCCTATATCAAATAATTAGAGTCCGGACGTTCGTGCACGATCCCATGTTGCGCGCGGAGAACCGCTGCGTATGAGTGAGTCGGATGCTCGCTAGAGTGAGGTAACAATAGTAGACGCGACGACTGCCGACTGCTATTGTTACCTCACTCGCACGCAGCGGTTCTCCGCGTGTGACACAGGATCGTGCACGAACGTCCGGACTCTACAAATAACTAACTCGAGTGAAAAGAACATGTGACTGTTCTGCTTCATTTAACCTTTTATCTTTAAAATTGTTTAGAAGCCGGGATCCCAGTCAGTTTCTTGCGGTTTCTGGTATGTCTGATAACAAATTAAAACATCTCCGGTTTTGAAAGACAATGTGGGGTCTTCGAATCTCAAGCCGCATTCCACATCAGTTTTGATCGTCTCTATTTCATTTTTCAGATGTTTCATAGACACCAATTTTCCTAAAAAGATAAGATAAGATCATTTTGTTTTTCTTTCATGATTTTTAATTAACTATTCTTTTACCAGTATAGAGAATTTCCTGTTCACGCATCAAACGGTACATTGCATTTTTCTTGAGGTTGCCTTTAACGCACCGGCAACCCGCAACCTTTACTTTCTTTTTCTTATCTGTGATCTGGAATTCTTGTAATACATTTGCTTCGCCTATAAAAAAATAAAAGGTCAAGATAATTTTACGATTACTATGCTTCATATTTCTTTTATACCTAACACTTCTTCGGCGTCAAGCATTGGAAGTCTCTTGTTTATCTCCTTCTTAATATCATCAATAAGCTTATATATCACATTGTATGGTCGGATCGATATTTTTTTCTTATTAGCTTCCTGTTTCAAATCTTTCGTTACACCAACGTTAAAAGGATATATAATGGCTATAATTTCACGATGTTGAGATTATTATATTAGAATATAATATTAATCAATATCATGTGACATATATTCTTACCGTTAAATGCGTCTGCCATTTCTAAATCCGTTTCCACAACAGGTCCGACGCCGTAATGGACGACACTTAATTGACATTTGTCGTCACTCCCATATGTATTAAAAACATCTAGTATAGCTTCTACAGAGCCAGCAACATCACCTTTTACGATAACGTTAAGTTTAGGTATTTCGTCTTCGGGGTTTTCATTTTTAACAGGCATTAACATTCTTCTGTATTTGCCAATTGCTCTTCTCTTTGCCATATGCTCTCTATATTCCTATAATCGATTAATAATGTGATAAATAAACACGTAAGCCAAATGACACAATAATACATCTGTTATGCTATATTATAAAAGAAACTTACTTTTAGGTGTTCTTCATGCTTTTTATCCGCTGCAATTTTATGTTCTAGTGCCAATTGCGTAGCTTTCTCCGCTTCCCTATATCGCATTACCATGCGTACCTTTTTCTCACTCTCAACTTCTAATATCTCATCTCCAGCAATGGGTAAATCCTTCCATCCGATAATTTGCACCGCGTCGGCTAGCTTGGCCTCCGTAATTGGATTTCCGGAATGGTCAAACATGGCTCTTACTTTGGCCCACGTTAATCCGCTCACTATTGTCAAACAAAACATTATTAGTTTAATATTTCGAAACTATCAAATTGTCTTAAAATATATTAGAAATAAGAAAAAGACACATGAAAAAGAGCTTGATTTGATTTAAAAAAAAAATAAAAACTGTTCTCTATTTTTTGCCTTTTTTATTTAAGATCTTGCCAGATTCTTACCAAGAAATGCACCTTTCCTCAAAGTGCCACGTTGAATTAAAACTGTTGCTAATTTGCCACGGTAAGGTTCTGTAGAACACTCGATTACGACAGCTTCGACTAACCCTGTTGGATCACCTTTCAGTTCTGTAAGTTCGGCCTGCAATACTATAGCCTCTGTTAAGATATCTAGGTTGGTTCCGTGCAAAGCTGATATGTCAACACTCTGAATATCCCCGCCCAATGCTTCCACTAGAATGCCCTCTTGCGCAAGCATCTTTTGCGTTCTTGTCTAAAATACATGTTATAAAATTAATTATATTGCTCTACTTTTTTACGATTCTAATGTTTATTAAAATGAATATTAAAATCACACACAATATCGGCTTCCGGTTTATCAATTTTGTTGATAGCCACAATAATAGGAACATTCGCTGATTTTGCCATACGTATACTTTCTATAGTTTGCTCCATCACGCCGTCATCTGCTGCCACCACTAGTACTACAATGTCAGTTACTTGCGCACCTCTCATTCGCATAATATTAAAAGCGGCGTGTCCAGGTGTATCCAAAAATGTAATTGCTTCCCCCGTTTTCAATATTACTGTCGAAATATTAGGGAAAATTTATTATTTATTAATATATATGTATATACGATGAAAATTTAAATGAGATCATACTATTTACCATTGAAAGCTCCAATATGTTGAGTGATACCCCCAAACTCCGTTTTCACAACCGACGTGTTATGTAATGTATCTAGCAACGTAGTTTTGCCATGATCGACATGGCCCATAATTGTTACCACTGGACGACGTTTTATCAGTACAGATTCGTCCGGTGGAGGTCTGATGAATAAAATATATATGCAAAATATAAAAAATATGAATATCTATCATCCTATATTTAAGTCAATTAGTTCTATTATCAATACCGCTTAACAACATTGAAGTCTTCCTTTGTGTTCGTCTCTACATTGCTACTATCTGGTCTAGAGATCACTTTAAACTTTGCCCCGAGTTTCCGCACAGTATTGTACAATACATTCGAATTCTCTATGACAGTATTTTTATTGTAATGTCCATCTGGATCAGATCGAATAATTGCGTCCATAACGTCATTTGTATTCCTTTCTGCGGACATTGCCAGTTCTAACACTGTCATTCTGTTCCATACATTCACAATCGGCAGATTTTTCTTCGGTTTGAGTTGAAATGTAGGTGGCTACAATTTTTTAATTTCGATAGTTAACTACTTTCACGTAAATGAAAAACGAAAATATATTTACCTTTCTTTTGTTCTTGAAATACTGTGGCGTCGTATGATAACGCTGACATTGTGTGCACGTGAGAAATAAATTATATACCGTGTACTTCCTTGCATTATCGTTTCTGACAATTTTACTGAGTGGCTGCCTTAGTAAACTGCAAGTTACAATATAGAATTATTACAGAAAATGTATTCACCACTAAATTGTAATACATAATACGTTTCTGTATTATTGCAATAAAGCTTTATATTTGTAAGAAAATAAGAGAAAACTGATAACACTGCAGTGCGGAAGGTTATGTTTTACTTTTGCAAGGATCTTCTAATTTCTCACAATGCTGTTGTAACGAAATACACATACTGTCCAGCGAATCTCGAAGATGCGACTTTGATCATCGTGACAATGTCTGCAGGAAAAGAAATAATCACCTAAGTGTCATACACGTTTCGATCAAGGAAGCAGCCATATTTACGTCATATATTACACAACCAGCTTAGCCAACTTTGAAAGATTGAAGAGATTTTCTGTAGCTAAATGCTCTTCTCATTTTTTATTTCTTTTCTGTATATTTATTTTATGTTAAATAAAAAAAATATAAAAATGGATCTTGAGTAATTTCGATCAAATTCCGGTTCTAATTTAGGTTTCTACATTCCAATATTTTACTGCCAATGCCAAAAATCTATAGCACATGTGACGTAAACTATAGTATTCAGTACCGGCAGTGGATATCGGAATCAGCGAGTAACTTATCAGGTAATTAACTCCTCAAACAATTATTTCAGCATGAATATAATTAATTTTTTGTCGATTAACCTAAAAAGGAGTCGAAGGTGCCTAAACTGCTATTTGAATAGAATTAAATAATTCTTTACAGCTGCTCTTTCTGCATTCTCTCTTTTTTTTTTCCCTCTAATGACTGATGTCTAGTTCTACCAATGCAGATTAACTTTAATTCTCGGAAACTTATTTTTCATCTTTTTTTATTCTTAGGACTAAAAGAAAAATAGAAAGTAAATTAAACCAAAATTAAAGTTAGTATCTGCATTGGTAGAAATGTATAGATCTCATTTTAGGTGTCGAGAGTACAACAGAGTACAAGAGAGTGCTGTTACAAAAAAACAGCACATAAACAACGCGCGGATTCGCCTCATCGACGACAGATGTCGCGCGCAGTCCGCGATTGGAAGTTGGAATCGGATTGTCATCGTCGTCGTCGTCGCGGCACACGATATTATTATCATTACCGCTCTTTCGTCGTCGACGTCACGTGCCGCGCGGATCCGTGTCACGGTCCCGCGGTGCGCGACAGTGTTTCCTTCAAGCGGCGCGTACTTCGGCTCGTCTCGCGGTGCAATATACACACATACGTCGGCTTCACGTCGCTGCGCGGGCAGCCTTCGCGCCGCTCGGCTCCGCCGTGCGTGCGACCGAGCGTCTCGCACGGTGGTTGCGAGAAAGAGAGAGGGAAAGAGAGCGAACGCGTCGCCGGGCAGGAGGGAGGGGTCGCCCGATCTCGCACAGTCGCGAATCTCGTCCCGACTTCCTCGGAGGACCACGTGGCCCGTGGCGGAGTGACAGACAGTGGGTGTTCGACGGTGGATGCGCGAAGAGCCGACGTGTGTGGTGCGTCGAGACGGAGAGCGAGCGGTCGTCTTCCCTCGCGGATTTGTTGATTTCTCGCGCGGCTCTCCGGATCGCTTCTCAGTCTTCAGACGGCGGACGGACGCGGGCGAATGATCGGACGTGCCTCTCCCGCGATACCGGTGCACTCCTCACCGAGGTGAGTGGCCGCGTGCGGCTTCCCGCGATTTCCCCTTCGATCGTTGGATCTACAATCGGATGCATATGTTAGCGTCTCGGCGAGTGACGGCGGGTGGCGAGGGGTGGGAGAAAGACGAAAGCGTGGAGATAGTTTTTAAACGTTACGCGGCGAGAGGAAACACTCGTCGAGTTGAATCGACAACGATCTTTTTTTCTAGCATTTTTTTCTTCCGCCGAGATTTCCTTCCAGTGTCTCTTTTGTTTTCTCTTCCCGCTGATACCCGAGTTCGTTCCGTCGGTGAAAAGAGCACGTAACGTTAAAATATATATATATGTAATCTACGAGACCCGACGTCTTATCGCGAGATATCGCGGAATAAAAATACGCGACCGAAAAGTAGCGTCGTCGATCTCGACGTTTTCTCACGGAAGAGGAAATCGTCCACGAGCGCGAGACACGTTAGCAAGCTGATTGCTATCGTTTGCGCTCTACGAATATATATATGATTAGTCCACGTATCGCTCGATGTTAATTGCGAGCGCTCGTTTTCCTAGTTCGTTAACGCACTAGTTTACGTGTAATTATTTTACTTGCGTTATATAACGCGCGAGAGCCACTATATTTCGCGTCGATCGATCGCTCGAATGCGTTCCGCGGGTATGTGGAAAGTGGTATCGACCCGATTTGAAGGATTTATCATTCTATCGATATATCGATATATCGCACTGTTTCTTTGAAAATGTACATCGTATTGTTTGTTGAAATTTTACAATATGCCGGGACACATTGTATATTAATTATTTAAATAGAAATATATCAAGTAACGTGCAGGATTATTCTTAGCTTTCGTTATTTCATTCTTTCCGCTGTTAAGATATTAAACATAATAGATTTCTATATCAATTCTATAGAAATATAAATGACCTAATTTTAAATAGTTTAGAATTAATTAACTACATTGTGGAATGAACAAATCGTAATATTTTATTTTATTAATATAATATAATATATTTTTTACATATTATATAATAAAATAATATTTCATTAATATAAGGTTTCATTATTGCAAGCGTATTAGTTTTGCATATTAATTTCAGCGAGAAGCAATGGATAGAATTAGAGACTAATTATCTAACTTTAGCCAATGCAGAATTAACTATTTGCATTATTGACTGAACAAATCAATACGTTCGCTGCCCAACAAAGTACGAAACGTTACTGCGAGCGAATTAACTTCGGCAAAGGCGAGTACGGAGGAACGGCTTGCGAAAGCGAGTGATTTTCGTTGCGCGTATTTATAACATGTAAATATTTTTATGCGAAATTATTTATGATCGTCTCGTGATGATATCGAGGATACTCCTCCCCTTACCTCCCGATTGACGTAAAATTGTCGCTGTTGCAGACGAAGCGAACGCTGCATAATGCCCTGCAGAATAGATAGCCTTGAAATAGAACGTAGCCGATCGATTATTTTATTTCGATAAAGGTCGCCGTTTTCCTTCGCGCCTTTCACCTTATTTCGACTTCCTTTCGATCGCATTACGACCACCCAAAGTCGAGCGGGGATCATTCCGCGGTTCCCGGCTTTACTTTCGTAAGTAAAGCCGATGTCGAAACCGGCGAGCGTTACGATCGATTTACGTAATGAGGCTCCTAAACTGCAATATTCTGCATTTGCGTTACAGACTGAAAAGACCGTTACAGACCTATATCACGAGAGATTGCGAGTCCGAATTTCCTTCTGTGATGAATTTCTCTGTGAAATGTGAAAAGATCTGAAACCATCGATACGTAGAGACTTGAAATGAAATAAGGAGAACTTCCAGAATAAGACGAATAGAGACTTTTTAAATAAGTCAAACGAATGCAAATGAATTCGGCCGGATCGAAGTTCATATGTAAAGTAACTCACTTTCGAAGCTATTATAGCTGAAAACCTTTCATTTTGAAAAGTACGGGTAATTATGTGCGAAATTGTTTGAGTTTCTTGTTACAATAATGAATTCATTGCGTTTCATGATTGCGTGCGTGATTTTTAATTTATTTATGTTTAGGAATTCTGTTTATATATCTCTTACTCTCTTTCGCTTTCTTTAACTAAATATTATTTTAAAACTTTGTAATCTGTTTTTTTCTGTTAAATTCTAAGAGTATATCAAAACAGATCATTCTTTATTTAATTACTTATCGTTTGACATATAAAATGATAATTTACGATGAGCACTGTTATTTTAATTTGCGATTTCTTATTTATATATTCATGAAAATTGCATAATTATATAACATACGTCCGTTTATATATACATTTGGAGATTTTTTTCTTTAACTTTTTGTATATTTCGAGAGACTGTAAAGTTGAGATGATTTAGGATTCACACGCATATAATTCCTTTGAAATCTGTTTTTACGTAATTCTGCTGTTCTAAGGAGTGCCACGAAATTACGGTCCCGTATCCGGCTTCCGTGGCTACCGCAAGGACGAGGTACATGCGAAGTTGAACAACTGCACGGCACGCTTAATGCACCCGACAATTGTGCGAATGACTTGAAGCTCTTGTGTTCGAGCTCTCACTGTTGTGTTTATTTGCGGGAAGCATGCGCCTCGATTACGCAATTCGTATTTATTTATTATATAGATTTTTATTATTTATAGCATAGATTATTTATTATTACTGTAATCTATTAAAATTTATTTTACTATTTATCTACAGAAATTTTAATTAGAAAGGGCTCTGTATGAATTTAATATCTATACAAAAAGAAGAGAAAAAGAGATTGGATTAATTCCTTGTCGGAGAACTCTTTTCGTTCAATTATGTATTTTATAAAGTTCTTTATTTAGATAAAAATAATGATGGATAGGGTTTGAGAGTCAACGCAGATATTAGGCCGTGTCAGTACAATAAAAATATAAATTGGAAGTAAGATGTATAATTTATAAATCGAAATCGGTCTATAAATCCTTTATTTAGATAAATTTAGATAAAGTTTAAAATACTACAGAAGGGAACGAATTTGAGACCAAAATTCACGGGCAATGTCGTGCTGAAGATAAGGAAACAACTGGTTTCGAGTCAACTGACCTAGGTTCAGCGTACGGTAGCGCCTCGTTCAATCGATATGTCCTCGACCTCGGTTAATACTACCACCCTTTTCTGGTTGCCTGAAGGATCATTTATATTGCGACGACAGGTGTTTGGAACTTGCTTTAAAGATAGCACAGCCGATGCGTCATTGACTGACATTGTTTTCTTACGAGCCAGATAAGACCTTAAGTAAAGATTAGGTGAAATATTGTGAGACGATATCGTGATTGCACACAAATAAACATTTTTATTCCACAAGTCTCGACTGTAAAAAAAAATGGAATTGCGTTGAATTATTTCAATTTTAACGTACATGTGCAGACAAATTTATAATCCAAATAACAGATCATTAAATTCAAAACGGATTTATTTTTTTAAAATTCTTAAATTAACATAATGCAAATAAATTAAAAAAATTCTTACAAAAAAGAATTTCATAGAAGAACATAAATTTCTTTCGTATTCGAAAAAAGGCTCAGAATAGGTGATACAAAAGCGAAATTATTTTTAATTTTTAACAATATTTTTAGAACAGATTCGAAAGAGGACTCAGAATTGGTGATACAAAAGCTAAATTATGTTTAATTCTTAAGAATGTTTTTAAAACAGAAATGGGATGGAAAAGAATTTATTTCATAATTCGGGCATTTAATAAGAAATCTCTATGCTATCAGAGAGTGTACCATCCTTGTATAAGCGAATATTTCGAAAATAGTAATAAAGTAAAATATTGTATTTAGCGTTAATTCCAGACAAATTATGTTACGTGCATTTTTTATTGTTGCGGTCCTTCCGCAAGATCTGTTATGCGTTTTTGTCTCAAGATCTTAGATCTTCGAATTCTCAATTTCTCGGACAATAAACAAGTATGTTTCTTCTCGCATCAGGTGATAGTCATTGCGGCGCCAAGATGAACGGCGTGGACATAATGGCCCGTTGTGACAACGATGAATCTTCTCTGCAGTCTCCGCAACCGGTGCACCTGGGTCAATCAACTCACACCACCGCCATCAACTCGACGTCTCCCGTGACGTCGATCCTGGCAACGTGTGCTGTCACCGCGACCGACAAGGTCACTGTTGCTACTACCAGTTCTACCCACGTACCGGAAGTCAGATCAGCTGGTAGCCCTAGTGAGTAGGAAGTTGGAAAATTCTCCGTAAAGATTACGTCTGCATTAATTGGCGACCGATGCTATTGATGGACTACGTCTTGTTCCAAACAATTCATTAAAATTTTAAGAAATGATATAAAAAGTCCAGTAGAAAAAAAAACGAATAAGAGACACTTTAAATAGATACAGAATCTATAGAAATAGATTTCCATTACGTGAATTAACGAAGAGAAACATAAAAGAAACAAAACAATGAAACCAGCTTACAAAAGTGAGATGTATGAAATCAATAAAACAAAAATAAAATGGGGGAGATTACTTTTTTCATCTATTGTTTAACTGATCTGAATATTTCGTTTGTCACCTCTTTGTAATCTCGATGCTTGACAAATTGTAAACCCAATATTTTTGCTTTACAGTGGCATTTTATTCGATTTATAGAATCGTCCGCAGAAGTAATTGTTTCGAATATCACTCTCTGCTGTTCAATGTAATTTTCCATTTTGTTTTTGTTTTATTGATTTCATACATTTCACTTTTGTAAGCTGGTTTCATTGTTTTGTTTCTTTTATGTTTCTCTTCGTTAATTCACGTAATGGAAATCTATTTCTATAGACTCTGTATCTATTTAAAGTGTCTTTTATTCGTTATTTTTTTCTACTGGACTTTTTATATCATTTCTTAAAATTTTAATGAATTTAGGCTCATATCTTATCCCGAAGAAATTTATATTTCCACATGTTTGAATTACAATTACGTTTATGAATTTACTATCAATGGAACACGATCATATACATATGAATAAAATCTTTTTCTAAAATTTAAGAACTTTAAATTAAAATACTTTTACAATATTGATTAAAATCGGCGATGTAAAAATGATTAAAAGTTATTAAAACCTTAATTGTGAAAATCGCAAAATACATAAAGAACAAATAAAAATTTTGAAGGCATAATATAATAGAGACGTAATATGATTTTCATTGTTGGAAGTGGTTCATTGAAAGAAGATTCATTTTAGAATAATTAACTTTAAAAGAAGGTTGACTTTAGAAGATCAAATTGATTTTTCCAAGCTTTTCGAGAGTAAGTGCCAGATTACCCTCGAATCTTTGATCTTTAAAAGCAGACGCGATCCACAGACCCTTCTCTAGAGCCGCTCTCAATTCCATCTCCCGCTATTCAATTATTAACCGGAATATATCATGAGCAGCCAGTACCTCGCCGCCGTCTCCGTTGGACTCCCGTATACCGAGGCCGTCACCGTCGGCTCTGCGTCGAGCGGCGAGCTTGCGCTTGCGCGGCGAACGTCTACCACCACATCATCCGCGAGCCACCACCGCCGCCGCAGCCAGCACGGCCCTGGTCGGGCACCAACACCATCCCCGTCGTCACAACCACCTCCTGCAGTCGCCGCAGCAGCATCAACATCCGGATCATTGTATCTTCCCGGTCATCACGGAGAATGGAACCGACTCGCCGCGACAACGATCCTTCGTGAGTAATCCTTCGCTGATCGCGCCTCCTGCCCGAGGAATTGTCTCCCAAGTCCGGAGGGAATCGTCAACGTCGCTACGCATTATGTAGATGAGCTTACTCCGAGTTAAGTTCAAAGTATCGACTGTCGTACGGCTGTTCGAGGAGGAGCTTTGGGGGCGAATACGATCTCTCTCTTGTCGCGCGAAAACTCAAGAGCTACGCAAACGGTAGCTCTGCAATCTCGGGCTTGTATTAAAGATTGAACGGTTTAAATCTTAAGGGCATACAAGACCGCTACCGGGACCACTCCGCGCGCTTTACTCGTTACACCGATGTAGCACAGAGCATTTTGTATAAGAGTATTCGATATTCTTTTATATTCTGCTATATTCTTCCACGCAATGACAATATTGAGAGCACCGAAGGTGCGATCTACTATCGCTCGCGTTCTAAGATCCGCTAAAGTCCTCGACAAGAACTATAGAAAAAATTGATCTCTGGCTTTTGCGTGTGGCGTATGTCAGAATGTCGGTATAGAGACCTTTACCTTTGTGCTAACCGTAACTTCGGAATGGCGCTCGAAGTTCCGTTGATTAACGGGCGATTCGCACGTTAAGCTACGGTAGTCAGCCTGCTCGCCTTTGCGTGACCGGATAGGTATATCTTGGACGAGTATCGTTATTCCAAGTGCGGTACATATAAGAAATCGTCCAACAGGTAGGCAACTCGTTATAAATCCACTCACATATTGATTTTCACGAGCTGTCGTACATAAGCCTTACCTCTAATCTTTCTGAACTTGGACATTTTGAAGGTAATTGAGAAACATTAACGAAATAGTCAGCTATTCTTTTTAATGCCCTTAATTCCCTTAACAATTTTAAAGATAAACATTAACGAAATAGCTATTTTTTTTAATTCACCAGAAAATACGATTTAAACTCTTCTTTCAGAATACTATTAAGGGTTGCCAGCGAGTTTCATTAAATTTTGTCAGTATCACCAAAACATCTCCTTTTAAATTTCTGCTTTATTTGTGAAAATAGACAGAGTCACAAGGGACGAGGTCGGATGAACATGACAGCAACTTAAAGGGAAACATTTTGCTGACATTGACGAGATTCAACGAGAATCGCTGGCAACCCTTAACAGCATTCCGGAGGAATTTAGACAATGTTTCCTGACGTGGAAGAAGCGCTGAAATTGTTGAGGAAGAAGAGAATTAAAATTTCTAAGTCCTTTAAATATAAAAAAAAGAAATAATTTCAGAAACTTTTGGATACTTTCTCGTATACATATTTCTAATATCTTCTAATTGAATTAATAATTCTATTTAAAATTGAGACTAATTTCGAAAATGGCATCCATGTTTCCGTGCTTTTCAAAATTTTATTTGTTTAGTAATTATATTTGATTTAACGTAAACTTACATTAAGTTAGATACTTTACGTATGGTCTTTAAAAACGCTAATTAAAAAAAAGGTGCTATTTCCATCCTTCAAACAACCACTGATTTAACTGCACGATTATATCTCCATCAACGCGATATCTTTAAATCTCTCGAAAGTTTTGAAGCGCTATTCCCATAGTTCGAACAATCATTTATTCACCGCTGGCCAATTGTATCTATAAAATTAATTCCATCATATATCTCACGCGACATTATGCATTGTCTATTCCATTCTATTCGTATCTGTTTAATGAGTTGCGCTAACGGATGTTGCTAATGGAATGATGTATCGTTTAGAGTCTCTCACTGACACCGGTGAGGCCGCGGCCAGGTCACGCGGCCTCTGGGGGAGCGACGACAGCGGGAGTCAACGACGACAGCGATGCCGAAAGCGTGAAGAGTTATAGTAGCGCTTGCAGCACAGCGAGCGCCTGCGAGCATGCCTCCTTTGCATTGAACGGCACCACCTGGTCTGGTCGATCGCGAAAATATGTCGTGCACTGCTCGAATTATGTCGGCGACAACGAACAATATCTAACGCCTACTCAGAGAGCGGCTAAACAAGTCCGAAAGTTTCAGGTAATTAAGTTCCTACTGCGTAAAAACTGCAGATCTTGTTTTGTTACTCAATTCACTCTTAAATTTTAGCGCCTTGGAAAATCAAGCACATTATACATATAAAATATACTTTATTTCTTAAATTAAATGAAAATATTCGTGTCTTTGTATCTTGAGAAGTCTAATTTTTGTAGACGATTAATAATCATTTAATCTGGAATTGGCGTTAAGTCAATAAGGTTCAAACGGTAATCATAGATGCACGTATATGTAACTATTGTAATGTTATTTTTTCCTTGTTAAATTTACGCGGTTATTTAGAATCTTATCTTCATCTTATCTAGAATCTTTATGTCTATATAGGCTCTGTTAAAGGAGGCACGCAAGGAGATCGATGAGAAGGACCGGGAGATCTTACGTTTGACAAAAGAGGTCGTAGAATTAAGGCTGTATAAGGCCTCTCTAAACAGTCCGGATGAGCGAACGGATAGCAGCGACGCTCTCACCGTGCGCGAGAACAATCCCTTCTCGCCGGAATCGCCAAGCAAGGATCTTCCCGATGAAGGCGCCGCGGAGAAACCCATCGCCAGTCCGGAAACGCCGGAAAAACGTATACATACGGATCTCCCCTCGTCATTAGCTGATTCCGGACACTTCGAAGATGGTTCCGTCCATTCGAAAGACTCCGTGTGTTTGCCTGAACCGCAGCCGGAGATTATTGTCAGTACGGCAACGTGCGCTACTACCACAGTATCCAACGATATTGTTAATACTCCCGATAAGAGTCCTGTAACACCAACGAGTGGAGAACGAGACGAAGAAAGACGGCAATTAGTTAGTCATTACGAAGATAGAATTGAGGATATGCATAGGCGGCATATTGATGAGCTGCAAGAGGCCAAACAGAAGCACAATGACAAGGTCAGTAGAATCTTTCGTATAATTGGTCAATTTTTCCTACTCTCTATAATTTTTTATGTTAACATGTTTGTAGGTGGAAAGTTTGTTAAATCAATTATCTGAGGTTAATACTCGTTACTGTGAGATGCGGCCGGCTATGGATATCGCCGAGTCTCGCGCACGCGAATTAGAAATGGAGTTAGAAGCTGTGAAGACTGAGCTTAATGAGCAGAAGACGCTTTTAAGTGAGCAGGAAGAAAGAAATAAGCAAATGTACCTGAAAATGTATGCCAAAGGTCAAGAAGCCGCGCGCATTGAACAAGCCGATCAGGTATGGTAGATATATCGAAGATAAATGTTGTAAAGGTGGAAAACCTAAGCAAGATCGACACTGAGTACGTTTTACAAAATTACAGATATTCGTGCAAGCACATCAATCACCGCCCAAAGTCACCGTCGCAGAGTTACTTCAACAACTAACTGTCACACAAGCTGAGTTAGAGAACATTAAGGTGAGAGATGTGATTTATTTATAATCTATTATTTTAAAAGTTTTGCGTTGACAAATATAGCAGGATAGTGACATAACAAATTGAAAATTTTATTTGTGTAAGATGAAGGATTTTCGATTACCGTTAATATATTTCAAATAGAATTTTTATTAAGATCTGTAAACGTTTCAAACTTCAGTTAATTCTTTTCACACGGTCTTTTTCAGCAAATCATCATTTTTGTTGTCAATAAGCTTTCATGATTTAGATTGCATTGCGATATTTGCACACAACAAGTCTCTTATTAGTTCGACATTTGCATTCCTATTTTCTTCGCTTAATCATTAGTACATCTTTTATTCTTTCTAGATACGTTCTATCTAAAGTATAACGAAATTCGTGTAATAACTGATTTTCTCACGATTGAGAGAAAGAGCGAGATTTGCTAGCAATTAATTATGCTAACACAATAACACGCCTAATAAATTAAATCTCAGGCGCGTTCTTTTTTTTTTACGTAGTCCAATTAGCTTTTACATTTGTTCGCAGGCATTGTTTATTCATTTCTCACATTTATCATATTTGTTACACTTGTGAGGCGTGTACATCACATTTCGAGCATCCTCGTAGTTCACAATACTCTTGTACTAACGATGTGCCACTTTTTTTGGTCGCCGCTCACACTCCAGGACACAAGCTACTCGCCTGAACCTCACATTTCAGCCGAACGTAGCCAAAGTTTATTAAGCGCTCAGGAGGCTGTTTCTCTCTGGGTCCTTGGCACACGTAAGGTCTGTATCTTAACTCGGCTGCAACGTGATGACGCAATTCTCATCCACTTTTTATCGCCCATAAAGTAGCAGTTGTTCGCATATATGATGCACCGGTATTTTATCAATGTTTTACTGCATCAAGAGCTGATATTCCGCAACACAAATGTTTGTCATGGTTTCCTCTTATAAATTTTCCCAAATTGGATGAATAGGTTTAATTGGAGATCTTCCTTGTGACTTGTGTGAATATTTTCTTATTTTGCAATTTATTAATTGCGTGTTATCTCTGAGTAATCGTCACTCATTCATAAGTGAAAGGAGTGACGTCAACTTTGGAACGAAAACTTTTGTACATAAGTTCTTGTAGGGTGGTCAGTTCTTGAACAGATAAGGGCGTGTGGAAAAGAGCACGATTGCGTTCCTCATATATTTCTTTCCTTTACATTCGCGTTAGTAAATGCTTGCTGCAACAATTGCATGCGGATTATGAAGCACAATTGTAGATGGTTTATATTTCTATACGTTGCTCTTAGATCGGGCGATGTTATCCAGTGCACTTGGAAGAAACAGCCTCTTATATCTTCGGGCAATGTAAGTTTTGCACGTGCTTACAGGCAATGCACGCTTTCACCATACTTCACCATTTTGCGTACAAAACGTGCATACTGTATATATTTGAATTCAGATAAATCAATTTAATTTTACTTCGTATTAACGTTATGTAATATTGTGTCTTGATACGAAACTGACGTATACATATAATTTAATTAGACATGTATGCTATTAATCATTAAAAATCTATATTATGTTAAATTATTGAAAATAGAATATAAATGTCTGGATTCAAATTTGATAAAACATAATCATATTTACAATTATTCACTTTCAAATTGTACACTTATCTTAATGTCACAATATTTTAATTTTGTTCTTTAACGAGTATGCCATTGTGTTTTGATTAGGCAATGTATAGGCGTATTGTAGAGGCGAGAAGCAGCCAGGGTACTCTCGACCCAGAAATTACCCTGCAGTTCCTAAAGTCGGCGATCTACTATTTCTTAACTGATAAGGAGAATCATCACGGTCATTTAAATGCTATTGAAAGTATCTTGGGTTTCACGGATGCGGAAAGACACAACATCGATAGATATTATGGATCGGCGAGAAAATAATATTTTCTAAAAATTTTCATATAAGATGTTATATCATTATCGACGATTGGTGTTACATTATTCAATGTAACACCTGAATTCAAAAATACGTTTAGTTCTTTGGTATTTATTAAAAATGAACTTTTAATGTGTGTTCAAAAAATTTGTTTTAAACTTGATATCTTGAATATAGTGTATCATAAAAGTAAATTGCTTTTCTCGCAAAAATTGCTAGCTAAATATGTGACGCGTAATTTGTAAATTGCTAGCAATTTTAGGAGATTGCTTTTACTTATATATTTAAAGTTTTGGGATTTAACAGCATAAATTATGTATATACAGCTTAAATAGACTGAATTTATTTATGACTGTATCAGTGCTCTGCGCGATGGCCATGTATTACAAATTAATATCACGTGTATCGCATGACTCGTGTGCTCTAAATTAGTAGGTATACATAAATATTCTAGTTATATTTGAGAAAAAATATATTGTCTAGTTATTGCAAATCATATTCACTTCTTCAATGATAATTAGTATTCATTGCATCATAATAAAATATTTCAAAATTGAGCAAGAAATATATGATATATATATGACAAGTTGCTAAGAAGAATTCTAAATCGAGAATTATCCTTACGTAATTATTTGAAATGCATGCCCATCCTTATACAAGTAAAAGTTGAATATATATCTTTCTCGTTATCACGTGGGGATTCCATTGGGAGATCCCCAAATAGATAAATAAATTTATTTATATATTTACTTGTTATAAATGAAATATATATCTATATACATATATATATGTATATATATTCAGGATAAAAATTATCAGAGTTTTTGTCCAGCTTTTAAAGTTTCAAATATGTACAAAAAAGTGATTTTGAAGTAAATAAAAGAGACATCATTTAATTGTACATATGTATAACTCTGAATTATCCTGTATATATTATCTATATCAAAGTCTGGTGAGATGACGTCCAGATAAGATAACAATATGTGGAGACTGAAGGATGTGTCCTTTTGCCTTTTTATCTGCTCTTAGCTTCAAGTTAAGTAGGTCATGAAAAGTTATACAAGTGCAACTATTAGTGGATCAATAAGCACACTTCCTATGTCTTATAATTTTTAATTTTTACGGGATATTTTTGTGTATTATTTAAATTAAAACCAAAGAGTAGTGGGGCAGTTAATTATTATGAATAAATATTTAATTATAAACAAGTTTAATGCTGGCACCAACTATCGGATTAAAGTTACCTTTTGTTATCAAAGCTCTGGACTTGTTCAGTAATAAGAATATTGTAAAAATTAGAAAATAAGTAACCTTTTTTTGCCTTAATCTTTTTAAATCTTTATATTATCTGGAATTAGTGTTATATAATGGTTTAAAATTGCAATATGAATGGAAATAATCTATTTTTAGCACTAATTTTTAGCACTATTCATAATTTTGTATGAAAAGTATGCCTAAGGTGCCAATAAGTATGAATGTTTATAGCACATACAGATCGCTTCTTGAAGCAACATTCTCCTAATAAATGTTTTGTAAATCAAGAGACAGAAATATAGACAGTAATACCTGCTATATCAAAACGTCCAATGTCCAAGGAAAGAATATAGTTTCATATAATATGTAAATGCGATCACATATTTCTCTAACTCTAAGATGGTAGATAATATTCATTTGATAATAAAGTTCCTTTTATGTGAATGTTATAATGCTAGGCCTAAGTAAACTCGATTATAGTTAATAATTCAAATGTCATTCCATCAAAAATAATATCAAAAACTTAGAAATAACGTTTGACACTTTTTCAATACAATATTGTGCGATTTTATTTCCGATACACACACATTATTTGCAGCGAATTTAATAATTACGTACAATAATAAATTTTATTCATATTTTATTTCTTATTTTTATACATATATCTTATTGAAGAAAATTTTATCATCAATTTATTCACATACTCGTCAATGTTTCGATTGTATTTTGTAATATGAAAAGAAATTAAAATTTCCAAAGCTTTATATTAATAGTCTTATTCTTATTCCAAAGCTTTGGAGTTTCATAAATTGTATGTCTGCAAACAATAGCAAAGAAATTAACCAATAATTTTCATGTCTTATTGATTACGTTCTGATAATTTAACTCATTGTTAGATAGTTTAATATACAGATAGGTAAATAAAGCTGTCTGTGCCAAATTATCAGAACGTGACCAAAGTAAGACATGAGATTATTTGCTAATTTTTTGCTTTACTTTTTCAAAAGTTACGAGATATGTATAAAAAGCGTATACATAAGTCATATATAATGTATACATAAGTATACAATACCGTATACACAATTCATATCTTTTTATAGTGTAAGAATACCATGTATCCTTCCTTCCTCCACTCTTAGAAAGGAGAGATTTAATTGTTGCAGCTTTTCGGCGATACTAACAAAGAATATTTATGAAAAATTTATGATAATTAGACTTTTTATTTAATAAATAACACATACATATTTCTATATTATAGATATACAAATCAAAGTTCTGCATAAATATAAATATTGCAATACATATCTTAATTTAAACCTAAATTAACTATACAGTAAATCTAACTATACATAACATATTTCTTTTATAATTTTCCTAATTTTTTTGTCTGAATAACTCAATTTATTTCTATTTCATCTTACTCTTACTTCATCTTACTTGTCAAAATTATCCGTTATTCCTCTTATATAAATTTTTTCCTCTTAATTTTTTTTTCTCCTTTTTTTCCTTCATAATAAAACATACTAAAAATAGGTATATTATTTTGTGTTTTTGAAGCTATATTTTCATACTGTTATATTGTGGTATTTTGGAAATGTTTTGTCCAACATTAATTTATTCACATCATTCAATAGCATTTTTGATACTCTTCGTTTCATTACTTTCCTGAAATATAAACATTTATTGTAATAAAAAATCGTTATATATTTTGTTAGAAATTATCTCACTTTATTTATTTGTGATGAGGAAATATTTGCCATAAGTGTAAGAAAACTATGATTAGTTTCATTCTTATCAATGGTCTGCAAATACTTCTTTCTTGTATTTAGAATTTCTTCAAGTTGTTTTTTATATTTTCTTGCTAATTCCAAAGCTCTATTAAAAATATAAACGGATGTTATAAATTAGTAATTTAATAAATATAAAAAAGCAGAAAGATACAAATAAATAATACTTAGAATATATATATATATTACATAAATCATTAATTCTCTAAGCTATCTATAGATGACATGCACAATTCAATGTAACTGTCGCTCTTTTTAATTTTATTAAAGAATATATCTCTGCTAATGTAACTTTTGAAATAATTGTGTTGTAAAAAATTAATAATCAAATTGCATATTTTATAATTACATCTTGCATAGTTACTTTTTAACATACCTATTCCAATTATAAATTTGGATGTTGAGATGTATAGCCTCTTTAACTAAACTGCTTTGTAGCAGTATACCTTCAGCCATTGACACATCCCCCGCCAATAATGCCATTTCTGCATTTTTTTCTGTAGCAGTAGGCAAATTCTGCAAACAATATATTAATTTTATTTAAAGCAATCTTAATACATTTAATAAATATAGATATTATATAAAGATAATTTAATTACCTTGATATATTTAATATAATCTACTTTATCAAATCGACAAATAGCAGCATAAGCTTCTTCTGCAGCATGTAGATCTCTATTATCAGTTGCTATAACAGCCATGCAAGTCCATAATATATCATTCTGACAACAATATAAAAAAAAAGATTACATGTTATATTATGAATTTTAATTTAAAACGAATAATAAAATTAATGTAAAGAGAGATGGTATAAATTAAGTAAGAAATATTTAAATATATCACAATATGTTATTGAATATTACCTGAGCTATACGACAGAGAGAAAGTGCTTCTTTCAACTTTTTCTTTGATACATGCTCATGAAAACTTGTAAAGAGATTATAAAAAGATGAAGCTACAATAGCACCATCTCCACGTCTCACCATAACCATACCATTACGAACGCTCACGATGTTAGGCTGTTTTCCAAATTCACTGTATAAAATATTTATGAATTATAAATTATAATAAAATTATTAAAAATACTGTAAGATATATATTACAAAAAAGGATTAAATACGATATTAATAAGAAACAAATAAATAAATATATTTCAGAGGCAAAGAAGTTATAATTTAAACAACATATAGTTCGAAAGTTTAAAAGTCAAGAAATGAAAAGACATGAAAAGTTAAAAACGTTATAAAAATTTTTTTTATAGAATTAATTCTTAAAAGGTAAATTTTCAATTAATTTAATATTATTTTGATAAAATTTTGATTTAAAAATATTAGTACAAGAAATATATAATCTTAAAAACTAAAAAAGTACAAAATATGACCTTCTCTACTATTACTAAAAAAGATTGTCTTTAAAATAATCAAAGAAGAGATGTGTTCAATATAATAATATTTGATGATTCAGAGGCACGTTGTATTAAAACTGTGTAATATTTTTTATATTCTAATAGCCATTTTTTAATGTTATATAATAAAATATAATTTATTTAGAAATTTATGAGCAATACCTGCTTTCCTTATCAATTCTTGTTCGTCGTATCACTTTGCGATCACTATAATGTACACAATTAGGACATAGCCATACTGACAGGTTTGCATCCAACATTGCAGCTAATACATTTGCATCGGTTGCCCATGCAATATTTTGTGCCATTGCAGCTAAAATATATAATTAATATCTATGAATTGTGTTAATTTTAATAATTATATATTTAATAATTATACATCTGCATATATTACATACCTATTTTGCATATTCTTCCAAAACCTGTTGTTTTTATTGCAATTAAAAATAAATCTTTATTAACGTCTATTAATGCCAATTGTCGTTCTTTTATATCACCAAGATAATTTAAGGCCACTTGTGTTACGCTGTGCAAATGTGTATGCGATTGACCTTCTACTATCGGCTTGTTATGAGGTATTTCCAAGATATGAAGCACTAAAAATTAAATATGAGTCAAATATTATAAAATTAAAAAAATTTTTTAAAGAAAATTATTTTTCAGAACATTAAATTCTTCTAGCATTAAAAAAATCATAAATAAATATTTGAAATTAAATTATTCAATTACATTTATATCTAAAAATCTAAAAGAGAAAAATCTTGAAAAATTATGAAAGTCTGTACTTTGATAACTATTTAAAATGTTATTATTCAAAAATCGAAAATGTAAAATATTTTGATCATTAAGAATTGATCTAAAAAATGAAAAATGCAAAAACTAATTTATGATTACAAAAAGTTCAATATTTAAAAATGGAAGTAATGATTTATATGTACAATAAAATTTATGAGGTAAATTACTTATAAGAAAAATCCATTAAATCTGTTAATATACATTTCTTACTACATTATATATATTTATCTTACGTTTTTCATTGTTTTGATTCCTTACGACCAAAGTATCAACAGACAATGATATGCAAACAGGATAAAGTGGTTCTGCAGAAAAACCTTTCCATCTTGGCGTTCCCAGTAAACGTCCTTGGTAGCTGTATAATGATACTGTATTCCATTCCACAATTAAGAAATGTCTAGAAGAAGATTATTTTCATACAATTTAATGAATTAAAACAAAATGTAATTTCATTAGTTGCTTACAGAGAAGCTTAAATAACTCCTATCTTGTGTAACATATTCTCATAGTTAATATTAATATCTTCAAAATGATACAATTAAATCTGAAAATTTTCGCTAAGAACTTTTGGAGTTTTAAACAATCCAAGTTATTGTTTTTATTCGTACACATATTCGTAATATGTGCACATATTAATAATTATTTTATACATTGTTTGGAATACATTTAATAACTTACTTTTCTGCAAGAAATACAGCAGAAATGTTACTACTCTTTAAGTTAAATATCGCTGGTGTATTCCAATTTGTCACAGAGTACACGTGGCATTGCGTAGATGTGATGACAACTAAATGATTGAAACCAAATTCGAGGTGTACAACACGATCCGAGATTTCTAATACTTCACGAGCTTCATTGCCGACTTCTCTAGTTTCGATTACTTTTCTTCTTACCAATGTGGCTTCATAATTATCCCATTCCAATCTCCTATTAGTATATAAATTAGTATATAAAAAATTTATAAATATATATATTTTACTTTAATACGTTATACGTTATAATAACATATTAAATAAAAAATAAATGGAAAGTAGGGAAAATAGAAAACAAAGAAATAAATTCATGCAAAACTCATTTTTCTATACTAAATAAAATTAATAAAATGTTAAATTTAGAAAATAATATTAATTTATTTTATTCTATATATTGTTGCTTAAATACTGGCAATGTTTTTGAATCGTTACTTGAAACTTACCTATCTATGATATGTCCAGTCAAAAGTTTTCCATTGCTACATGCCATAGCCACTTGCGTACTATCGCTAGACCAAGCTATGCTGTAAATACTTCCAGCATTTACTTTCTCCATAGAATGTGACCACTAAAACATAATAAATAAATTCATAAATCATGGAAAGATGCAATTGTGAAATCAAACGGCAGAACTACCTTTATGTGCCATTTTTTTATTAGGATACTAGATTGTCATTAATTTTTTATTCTTATATTTCTCGTACAATTGATTATATTTTAATCAATACTTTTTTAATAAATATTTGTTTAATAAATTCTATCTTATTTTAATTATATTTGATGTATGTAAAAGTTTTAATCTTTTTTTCAGGACTCTAATATACAGGGTGTAATATCATTGTTACGATCACGTTCTAGAACACTGAAAGCTGATGATTTGCTAGGATTATTGAATAAAAATTTATCGCTAAAATCTTGTGTATACATTTAATAATTTTAAAAATAATTATTTGATTATTTGGTCTTTTTAAAATATGATTTCCCTCTTAATATGTGACAAAAAATTACAAATATATATTCTAAAAATTCTCCAATAGCTATGTATGCATGTGTATATGTGTATTATAAAATTAATCTTACCCCATTTTTATCACAAAGTTTAATTGTATTAAAAGATCCAACAGCAAAATAACTGCCAGAAGAATAACACCAACTAATTGCTGTCACAGGATGATCTCCAACACTACTGCTATATAGTTGTTGACCGGTAGCGTCCCATACCTATGTTAAAAATGTTACTTTTTTTAACAATTCAATTCATAAATATCGACCTAAACAATCGTGCACAAATTTTGTGAAATAAACACTACGTCAATCAAGTATTGAAATGAATTTTTTTTCTCGTCTCTGACATTACATTTTTCTGCGAGAAAGCATTATCTTTAGATATCAAAAATATCCAAAAAATACCATATAATTGGTAAATTTTTGGTATTATTTTAAAACTATAATTTATTCATACAGTTTCCATTATAATAAGAATACAAGAATAATGCAGAGAGTTTTATGTACATACCTTATACTTACAGTCTTCGCCACCAGAAACTATAAGTCCATTTGTTGGATTCCAGCAAGCAACCAGAATAAGATTATCATGTGCATGCCACTAAAATTAAATCGAGAAAGATTTACAACAACAAAAAATTAGATAATTTAGTTAATTTACTTAAATACTAAAATTTTTTTTCAATTGCAAGAAAGCATATAAAAATAATATTCTTTAAATTATAAAATCACTGTGATTGGAAGATTCTCAAATTATTCTTTCCATTTACGAAATAAGCTAATTTTTATTTTATTAAGTCTTATTTAATACTGATAGCTAAAATAATATAATTTCATGAAATGTCGCTCTATTTTATATTTTCATTTATTTTATTTAATATAACGGTCTTCATGTATCCGGGATGCATTTTGATATACTGCAAACACAATCAATATAATATAATATATGAAATAAAAGAAGAAAATATTTAACATACCTTATATGGCTTGGAATTAGAATTAAATGATTGAAGAAGCAAATTTCCACCCTGAGAATACAAAATCGTTGAACAATCAGGACTCCAGCTTGACGTTAATATAGGAAGGCTTGCTTTTACCAACGTAGATCGAAGCATGCCACTGCGAGACCAGATCTTGATTAATCCATCCTCACCAGCTGCAATCAACATTATACTTTTTGAAACAAAGAATTTTAAGACAACAAGATAATGTTGTACCTGTTAATAATGCAGAACCATCAGTACTCCATCTACCTACTGTAGTTGCACCTTTGTGGGCGTCAATACTTTTTTCAATGCGTCCATTTTTATTAACTAAATGATATTTTCCTAGAAATTAAATATTAAACATTAAACATAATAACAAATTTATAATCATTCATGTATTAAGAAATAGTTTAATTATGAAATAAGTACTTGAAATAAGTAAATAATATATATTTTTTATATTGTAATATTTATAAGAATATATCTTTAACAAGAAGTGAATAACACACCATCAGCTGTAGTAATTAACAATACATCTAACGTAGATGTTTTAGTACCAGAAGCAGTATTGGGACGTGGATGCGATTGCATATCGGTAGGATAGAAGTCATTCGGAAATTCTGTTACAACAGTGGAATGTGCAATACCACCTTCTAAATGCCAACATATTAATAAATGATCTTCCCTGAAAAATATACAATACATTGATTTGATTTTATATATTCATGCAAATATAAAATAAAAACCAAAGGATTGATATTTTATTATGAAAATGTACAATTTTGCTCAATATATATATATAATTAATCTTGATGTAATAATCATTTTATGATAATAAACTTTTATTTAAAAAATGGTTGTTTAATATATATGACGTAATCTAAGTAAAATAATACATGTATATAACATATATTGTATTTATCAGTAAATTAGTAAATTCATTAGTTATCTTATCCATGTATTGTAAAATATTGTTTATGTATTTTGTAAAATATAAATTTTTATTTTAATAATTTCTACTTACCCACAAGTATAAATTTCTTCTGTTGAACTCCATGCAACACAAGTGAGTATTCTTTTATGACCGTTATCTTGTACAGATATCTTGAATCTCATATTGAATATTTCTTAGACACTTTTAATAAAAAAAAAAAA